>LBNU01003543.1:5429-39765 GCA_014162995.1 Artemisia annua | reverse complement strand
AAAAAAAAAAAAAAAAAAAAAAAAAAAAAAAAAAAAAAAAAAAAAAAAAAAAAAAAAAAAAAAAAAAACACACTTTAGTAGTATGTTTTTTTAAGAAGAAGAAAACATGGAGACCTTCAGGTTCTTTAAACGACTCCACATCTTGGGTTAATTTACCATCTTCAGGGATGATGGTTTTAGATGAAAAGTGACTCATCACTTTTGGTGCAAAACATTTTTGGATTGTGAGAGTTCGAGCTACAATTTTTGAAGCCATTTTCTTAGGGTTTTCTTGTCTTGTCTCTAATGTAACCTAACCAGATGGAGGAAATGGGAGAGATACACACTCTACTTTTGTGCTGATGTTAGATGGATGTAAAGACTAAAGTATCTAGAAAGTACCTTACTTTTTACTTTTATATAGTATGTTCATAATTTGTTTTTATTTTAGCAATAAGCTTTGCAAAAAAGAAAAAGTTGGTCACGTAATGAAGTTAAACATAAAGCTACTTAAACTTTTAGAGTATTAGTTTATACAGTGATAATGTAATTCAACCATTTCAAAGAGTTATCGAAACGTTAATTTCCTTTACAAACATAGTATAAAAATGCATAAAACCTTGAAAACAACAGGGACTTGAATTTTTTTAGTACGCTTTGTGGAGGTAATTTAATGGCTTGCGCACTACATGCAACTTGTGGACACACTTGCACCTAACGTGAAGATAATATTCAATAAACGAAATGTGGTTAGGGTTTTCAGCTAGGTGTGTGCAACTTAGGGCACGCAACATGCTTTATCCTCAACCTTATTTACTTTGCTAAGCAATGTGTGCGGCTGTGCGCATAAATGCCTATATGAAATACTGCGGATGTAAACCTCAAGAAGTTTTATAATCTTTCTAGGCAGTGTACCTAACCGTTGTAGTATAGTAAGGTAAGACACAGGGGATTGATCGTTCTCTAGGGAAATAGTGTTGTGAAGGCCAAAGTGTATATCGAGATAGGTCTAAAGGTAAGGGATGATTCTCTTTGTATTTCTATGTTTTTTATAAAGCAAATTAAAATATCTTGAAGTTGAAGAGAGTGGGTGTTTAAAAAAACTAATTAAACTAATTAAAACTAAATGAACTACTAAAGCATAAAATAAATTGGTAACTCTTATGATAGATAAAGGCGTTCACTTAGATTATCTTTACTTCCTATTTATCTCTTATTGATTAGTCGAATGTCACGTCCTTGTTTTAATTGGCGTGTTGTATTCCTTAATATTAGTCGTAAGGAGGTGCCAAATGCTCTAACTCTACGAACGTATAAGTCTCCCCTAAGAAAGCTTAAAGTCTATTAAGTCTTACAGGATCTACAAGCCGCAATTCACGCAATAAATACAACGAGAAAAAACTACATGCACTCTAGGGTTGTGTTTAATAAGATGGACAAGCTATTATACATATGTAACACCCCGAAAATTTTATGAGCAGCGGAAGTCTAATTCGGGGTAATTACGTCATAGGTTCATAGTCATAATCATAGAAAATAATTCAAAATATAAGTTTTATATTATTCAATGAAAACTCAAATATTCAGAGTTACAAAATATTTTCCAAGAATGGAACGTTTCACAAAAGGATGGTGAGTTTGAAAAGAATGATATGATTATTCCATAGAAAAGGGATGTCCTGTGTGCCCTTTTAGCCAGCTTCGTGCCATCATGCCGCTTAGTTACCTGAGATAAACATGCTAAAAACGTCAACACAAAGGTTGAGTGAATCCATAGTAGTTTAATTCGTAAATAGTATGAACACAAGTCAATTATTTTAGAAATAACAATCAGGGTAGATTGGCCTTGATTAACCGGGTGACATATATGTACTTAAACATATATCGGGTGTCAATATTGCTCCTAAGCCTCACGAATCTCAAGCCTTAACATCGCGTCGACATATCATAAAAGATAATAATAATCATCTACACTACAAAGAATGTAAATGACAAAAGGGGCCCTCGGTGAATAGAAATGTGCAAAATTTCTATGTACCTCGAATATAGCACATCTCCTACCAAGTAATCACCTTGGTAGAGATGGGCTGCCATTCCGATAGATCTACCAACTATATTCGCGCTCACTCGCAAGTGATTAAGGTTCGTGATATGAGGGACTTGTTGCACGGGTGGTCAACTTAGGCAATATCAGGTAATTCATCGCATACATAAAAATACTTGTGTTCAATTTATCGCATGTATCTCCCCACAGGGTTTAAAAACAATTTAGAAAGGTGGGACTATAAACTCACCTGTGAGGTGTTAACTTCGGTAGTAATGAACAAGACTCAGATAGTACCCAAACAATAACAGTGACTTGCTACGAATAGCAATGAATGATCTCCGACTTGCGATCTAAATCAATGTGATATATATTATTATCGGTGATTCAAATTCGATGTATGAATGCCGTGTTTCACTTATTAAGTATGATGATATCGATCTAGTTGTTTTTGAAATATTCAAAATAACTTGACATAGTTATTTTATGTTCTCGACACGATAACATTTTTATTTATCGTTTAATTATTCAGAGTCATTATGTCGTTAATAAAATATTTACTTTAAATATTTTAATTCGTAGTAAAATTTATTTAAGTTTAATAATATATATATATATATATATATATATAAAGTATATATGTATATAATTATTTTAAAAAGTATATATATATTATATATATGTAAAAATGAAAAAGGGTTAAAGTAAAAATATTATTTTTAAGTTTTATCCCTTAACTTTGCAAAAGTTACATTTTATACCCTTAGGTTAAAAGTAATTACATTTTTAGTCCAAAACATTTATTTTACACTTTATTCTTTAAGTTTTGATTATTTACAGTTTCTACCCTCAAGTTTATTCAAAATATCATAGTTTCATTATTATCCGAAAGTTTTCACAGTTTTACACCTTTAGTCCCTTAACGAAAATATTTTGCAAACTAAGTCCAAAATCTAGTTTTTGAAAAGTAACTTCTATTCTTATAAAAGTTTACTATTTTTATCTTATAACACTTTATAAAAGTCAGTTTTATAAATTAAAATCATTTCGAAAATCTTTTAATTTCAAAACCGAAAATCTTTTAAGAAAAACAGTTGGGCTCGTTAGCCCAGTTTGGGCCCAACATGGTTTTTAGAGTTTTTAGAAAACAGTCGAGGGTGCTTAGGTTTAGGGTCGGTTGGTGTCGCGTTTAATACTTTTGGAGTTGCATGTTTTGACAGCCCGTTTAAGCTCGGTGTAAAGAATCGAGTGACGCAAAAACATTTATATGTTGTACGTATTGAAAAGAAAATACAAGGGCCTTTCTAGGCGTGTCGAGATGTTTTTGACATTTGTGTTAATTATAGATTTAGCGTTTTATATGCAAGGTGTCGTGTATGTCATGAATGAAATCGAAAGTACAATGGAAGGAAAATGAAAAGGGAGTGATTCCACTTACAACACCTTTGTGGTGGTGAAGATCCACGTGATACGAGACGTAGCGAAAGGAGGACAACGAGTGAACTTGTGAAACCTTATCGAATATTAACGACCTTCGTTCAATATATTAACCCAAAGCTTAGAAATGTGACCCAAAAACTTGTGTTGTTTCTTTGTATTCGACAGTAGCGAGACAAGGAGTGAGTTTGAAGTTGTTAGTGAGTTTTGTGAAATTTGAAAAGGGTGGTGAGTGTTGAGTGAATAGTATGAGTATTTATAGAAGGTGATTAGTGAGTTTCATGTGATCTTTGTGAAGAACATGTTGCATATGCTCCTTGTGGTGTCATTCGAGTGGAGATAGGTTTGTCTAGTCTTCATGTGTGGTTATGTCGAGTTCATGAGACTATCATAGTATTTTGGATTAGTTTTAGACTAAGCATAGAGTTGTAAGAAAGCATGTGACTATTAGTACATGCTAGTCGAATATATTAAAAAAAGGGAGGGGAAAAGATGCTTTGGTTGTGGATAATGAAGCATGAGGACCTTTGGATATTAGTGTTAGGAAAAAGGGTTATGAAACATATATTTGTTTAATGACTTAGGTTAGGGTGGCTAAGTGTTGTGTTGTGGATACTCATACACACAAGGAAGGAAGAAAAGAAGAAAAAGAAGGTGAAGGTGTGGGTTGTGTTGGGTCTTGGTCATTCTTACATGCAAAGAAGAAAGGAAGGGTGGTTTTTGTTGTGCTTTGTGTAGTGTCGAGTCAAATGAGAACAAGAAAGGAGAAAAGAAACAAAGATGTTGGGAGATGTAGTCGTGCATGGCACTTGAGTTCATTAGGTGTCGAATAGAGCTAGGAAGGAGAAATGAAATGCAATGGTTAGGAGTTCATGTTTGTACTCGTGGTTCTTGAGTTCGAATCGAAGGAAGCAAGACAAGACAATATTACAAGTTTATGTTATGAAATTAGTTAAAAATATGACTTAGGAAATATGAGTTTGGGTTTTGTTAGTGTTGGGCTCGTCCAAGCAGTGGCCCAAGAAAAGAAAAAAGACATGATTTGGGCTTAGGTGTAGTTGTGGCCCAAAGAAAAAGAAAACAATCATGGTTGTGGGCTTGGGGTGCTCTCGGCCCAAAACAAAAGGAAGAAGAGAAAAGATATTAGCCCGGTGGGCTTGGTGAATATCGTAGGCCCAGTCCAAAAGAAATAATATAAAATATAAAATGTGAGCTCGGGTTCGGGTGATAACATGTCGGTTGATTCGATAATAAAATATATATATATATATATATATATATATATCGTATAATAATGGTTCTCGTATATATATCACATATCATTCGTTCATATTTAGGTTTCGCTTCGCAAGTGGGAGTCATTCGTATTAAACTCATTGGGTGATGCCCAAGAGTGACAAACGGTGATACCGGGTAACTATCTCATGCATTGGGTGATTCCCATGCATCGGGTGACATTCAAAAGAATTTATCGGTGACACGGGTGATAATTTATATCAAAAAAAATAAATTAGCCCGCAACAATGGCTTCGTTATCATATGTTTAAAATAAATCGATGTTTAGCATTAATAAATGACATGGGAAATTACGAGCTGGTATTACAACATATAAGAGGTAAGCCGGTTTTCTTATTCCTAACGCAAGGCAACCAATTAAACAAGAGATGACAATCAATAATTAATAACTATGTTTCATTCAATCTAAGCAAACACTAATAGATCTAGCCGCGCATGTTAAAGTAAATAAAAGAAACACATATAATCAAACAGCTCATAGACATATTGAATTATTAAAGAGGAATTACTTAACTTCAATGAAACATGGGTTTTGGGGGCTGTAAAACCCTTACAAAAGCTCTGAAAATCGTGCCCTAATAGTTCCACCAAGATGTTACACGAATTATGAAAAACATACGAAAAATATTAGTATTACACTTGTAACGGAGTCACGTTATGGTTGTAACCCCGTCAGCGCCGTCATAGGGTTTCGTTTGCAGTTGAGTCGCCGTTGAAACGCCGTCGCTTGTTAATAAGTGACGTCGTCATAGACTGTTTGTTGGTGGTGACGTTGTGACAACCGTGATTTTTACAGGTTAGTTTGACTAATAGTCTCTAGTCGTTTAACTTTGCTTGGTGTGAATTAAGTGTTTTATGTGGTATATGTGTGAGATATATATGGTATAGTTATGATTAGTAGGAATGTGGCACTAAATCCCTTTGCGTGTAATGTTAATGAGATGATTTGAGTAGTGTTGAGTTTGGTAAATTCATTTTGAACACCTTTGTGGTGTGGAAATGAATTGTGTAGTTTTGATGTTTTTGCGATTTTGTGTAACGAGACTTCGTTCAAGTGTTGGAGCGTGAGTAAGTTACGAGGAGATTGTTTTTATGAGTGGTGTTTATAAAGAGTGTGAAAATCTATTTTTGGAAACTTTGTTTTGAAAATGATTATTTTCCGGATTGTCGTAAAATTAAGGTTTATCGCGAAAGACGTTAGGTTTCGTTATGGGAGTACATAAAATATGAAAAGTATGAGGTTTTGAGTGTAATAAATAAATTTAATAAAAAAATAAAAAAAAAAATATATATATATATATATATAATAAAGGGGCGGCCGATTGGGGTGTTTAGGGGGAAAAAGGAAACAAAATTTGATACCAAATACAACTCTAAGCCTTAAGGGTTATCCAATATAATTATAAATACAAAATCAAAACCTCCCCACCCCTTCTTTTGTTTGTACGGTCGACCAAGGGAGAAGAAAGAAAAGAAAATTAGGGTTTTGCTCTTGAAGCCAAAAAAATCAAGTGTAAGGTATACTTTTGATATTAGTTTTCATCTAATTAATGTTTTATTTTTATAATTCGTGTAATATAAATAATGATGGAGTTAGGGTTTATAAACTTCTGTAATTTTATGATGTAAAACATGTCAGGATCATTAATTGATAATGGTATGAGGTTTGGTTAAGGGAATTGAGAGTAAAACACGTTAGTTTGCAAGTTAGGGTTTGGACAGAAAGTTAGGGCTGTAAAGATACGAAGTTATTTAATAGATGGTAATGAGTTATGTTGGGGTATAATATCAAAGTACTGCTGGATATCAATGTACTGCTGGAGTATACATGGTCAAAGTACTGCTCGTTGATAAAAGTCAAAGTACTGCAAGGGTTAAAGACTGACGACATGCAAGATTAGATTAAGGAATATTATGTAAATTCTATAATATTCTAAGTTAGAGTTAGTTTACTTGTCGTTCAAGAATTGTAAACCGACTAGGGTTTCCTTGTGCCTATAAAAGGATCTCTAGGTTGGCATTAGAGATATACGTTTTAGAGAAAAACTACAAGTTCGATATTAGAGTTGTTAGGGTTGTTTGTGAGTCTGTGTACGAAAGCAGATTCAAAGAGTTAATAGAATCGTTGAAGTTTATTATTCTTCTTAAGCTTTGTTTAAGTAGATTCCGCATATTTAACAAAGTCATTCAGTGTTTCATTGTTAGTAGTTTAGGATTTATCCAAGATTACTAAGCCCTTAACAAGCTACATAGTTAGTTTGGTCAGAGTATATCGATCCAACAAGTGGTATGAGAGCTTGTGTGGAAACTCTGATTAAGAAGAAACCCTAGTCGGTTTACAATTCTTGAACGACAAGTAAACTAACTCTAACTTAGAATATTTTAGAATTTACATAATATTCCTTAATCTAATCTTGCATGTCGTCAGTCTTTAACCCTTGCAGTACTTTGACTTTTATCAACGAGCAGTACTTTGACCATGTATACTCCAGCAGTACTTTGATATCCAGCAGTACTTTGATATTATACCCCAACAAGTTAGATCACGAATTTTAACTCTAAATTGAAGTTCAAAGAAAGAGCTTTTCAAAAAGTCCGACCACGACTGATTTCGAGGTCGGGAAGTTAGTCTTTTGATTTTTACGAGATAAGGTGTCAAAGCTGTTAAACCAGGACAGAATTTGGGTAAAAGTTTGATGGTGATTTGTGGGTGAAAAACTATTATTAAGGTTAGCCCTTCTGGGAAAGTTAAGTTTTAGGTTATGTTAGACTCCTACGAAAAGGATTCGCGATAAAAAGTTGTAGAAGTATTTTTATAAAATCAAAACTTTTTGGTGCGCGTTCAGATCCGAATTTGGATAGTTAACAAGTTTGATTTTCTTATGGGTATTTGTGTGTGTTATTAGACCATGGGCTTCTGGGATTAGCTTTTATGCTTATGAGAGACCATGGGGCATTTTTGGTGTGAGTTTTTAAGCTTGTATGGTCATTATTTTATGTGGGTGAATGTACCCTAAAATTCTGCGTTTTCTGAGATTATAAGTGCAAGGGATTTAGTGAGCATTAATGGTTGTTGGTGTTTAGTATGGAGTCTAGGAGATCCATGGTGGGTCATATGAACCTTAGACATCCATCATATGAGTATTGCATGGGTTATAGCTTTTAGCTTAGCCGTGTGTAATGTGAATTTATTTTTGTGTTGTTTAGATTTGTGAGTTGTAATTTGTTGGAAGCTGCAGAGTTAAGGTGAGTTCATAGTCCCATAATTTTTACTTTGTTTTAAACTTGGGATGGGAATGATGCTTGTCTTAAATGGTTTGAGTTACTGTGATTATGTGTGAATTAAAAGGCTTGGACTTATAATGTTATCGTATGAATGCTATGTGTTGAATGTTATGTGATAATGCTGTGTGGTCTAATTGGAGGGGAGTATCCAATTAGAGAGTAATACTCCTACTCGTTATTATGTTGTATGGTTAAAATGGAATCCAATTAGGAGGATGCTTATCCTTTTGCTCGCGCATGCGACCTAATTGATGATATGATTTGGAGCGGGGGTCACGTTCCGGCCCGGATGTTGTGAATTTGGATCGGTGGGCACGTTCCGTCCAATGGTTGCCTTTTGTGTGATGGTAGGTTTGTGAATGCATGTAGCTTGTATGATAACTAATATTATTTGTCCAGCTATGTTTTATAATCACAGTGAACTGGTTGCCTTGAGTGTGAATGTGTGTCTTAAACCTATGAATCTCACCAACATTATGTTGACTTTTTAAGCATCATTTTCAGGTGAGCATTCTAAGGCAAAGATTGAGAGATGCAATTAGGCGAGACTTAGTTGCATTATGAAGAATTTATGTTATGTTTGAATTTGAAAATATATGGATTTGTTTGTGATGAGATTATGTCTTTCTTTTGGTACTTTCATATCTATTGAAGATACCTTTGGATTTTGATTTGGTTGGTTTATCTTGGGGCATTGTTACAACACTTCATGTTTGTACTTTGCTCTACTTATGTGCATTGTAGTATTTCTCTATTTAGACGCCATGTGTTGTGATGATATCCATGAAGTTACACCCTCGTGTTTCCGCCTTGGCGAGGTGTGACAGACACCGTCAGCTTTTAAATCTTCACAAATATCTTATCCGTCACTTGTACAATTTTCATTAAATCTTCACGTCCAAATGCAAGTGACGACGTCATGTTATAGAATGTGACGCCGTTAGAACCTCTTTTTCTGACGAAATCGTGACTTGGTCGTTTCTTCGTTTTCTCATCCAAAATAGCCAAAATCACGTCAATTTCCAACTTTCGCGTCCCAAGTACCTAAAATGTGAAGAGAAACGATTTAAGGCAATATTTGATCAAATATATACGACTTTAGGGACTAAATGACCCCTTAAAAAGGTATGTTTTAAATCCTTATCAGGTAGTGATGACCACTACATGTGAAAGGTGAGAGTGAGTGAGATGCGATAGAAAACTGATGTGACGCTAATGTGGAATGTGAGGGAGTGTGACCACTCCCTCAAGTCTTAGAGTATATTTGAAGGCTAAAGTTTGTCTTTAATGTATGATTTGTTAGGACCTACTATACATGCATATGCAACTTGTCATTCTCAAATAATGATGGTTCTTACCCCCATTGCTTCTGATTATCAATTAAGGAAATTTTTACTTTCGAAATTTACAAACCCTTATTAGGGTTTCCAAAAACGTAAAATTTTAAAAGCTTGTGACTTAGGTAACAAGAAATCTTAAGTTACCATATTAAGTTATGGAAAATATTACTATGGTCGTTTTAATATAAATTTTTATTTCCTAAATTACCCAATTATGTTTTAAATATCTTAAAAGCCTAGTTTCCATTTTTAGGAATCTCACATTCCTAATCATTGATATAACCTAATCTAACAATGATATATCCTAATTTAACATGTATAACTTGTGTTTATGGTTACTTACTTGATCCTTCAATAACATAAGCTCCTAGACCTTCTTGGTTTGTACGAAATCACCTTCTTCTTGATCTTGATGCACTAATTGACCAGTTAGGGTTTATTGGGAGGAATCTCACTTGAGTTGAATTAGGAATCTACTGCGAATGTACATGTAGAACTAGGGCTATGAATCTATGCAAGTTGGATAGTACGAAACACAGTAACAAGCCGACTTGGTAATCAACTAGTAAATTCGATTGATCGACTTTAGAGTTTTCGAAACGTTTGGTTCAGTCGACCAAATGAGATGAGAGGGAAGGGATATTTTAGGGTTTAGAGGATTAAAATGATTTCTAGTTTAGGTAGTCTTTGTATTTATGGTAAACCCAAGGAAATCCTAATTATAGTATAAGTTCATTTGTAATTGTCCATTAAGTATAAGAGTTTGACAAAGTCAACCCCCCCCCCATCCTCGTAGGGGGTTCGGCCGATTTCCATAAACCATTAGAGTTTGTGGTTTTGCCTTTTATACTCAAATATATTTATCTCAGATATATGTATACACCCTAGATAATTATCGTTTTACCCATTTATGAAAATATTTCCATATTATAAATTCTCTTCATTTCGTGATTCGTTTCACATTACTAACTTACGTGTTTTGTTTAGTATGAATCGGTGTGACCCATTGACATTTCTATGAGCAATTGTTGTGAATGACGTCGTTCTTTGCACATTAATCATTTCACTAACCAACCATTAAACTCATTTTTTTAACAAATTTAATAAATACTAAAATTAAACATTCACTAAAATTAAAAGAATGTTACATTAAGAATTAAAAACATAAAACATAAAAATAACAATTTATTGTACTCCACGAGAAAGGTGTTCCACCAAATCGGCACGATGATTTTGATGTGTTTCAGAGCATTTTATTTGTCTTTTCACTTGTAACATTTGCTTGTGAGTTCGAACGAGGTCATCGTCACGATGTCTTTCCTCCGGATAAAAGTCGGGAGATATTGTCTCTTTTTTGTCTTTCTGAAACATATTATGTAGTATGATACATGTGTATATCATATGTTTTATTTATCCAAAGACATAGGTCATTGGAGAATTTCTATTATAGCCCATTTTTTTCTTTAGAACACTGAATGGTCGTTCCACATATTTCCTTGTGGCTTCTTGCGCTTGCTTATACCGTATTCACTTAGCGTCATTTGGATGTGAAATCGCCTTAACAAGTGTTGTCCATTCCGGATATATTCCGTCAACAAGATAATATCCCCATGATTAATAAGAAATTAGAAATATTTATTATTTGATTGTTTGGATTTTGAGAGAAAGATGGTATTTGAATGTGTCGAAAAAATGAAAGGGTAAAGGGGAATTTATATATAAATAAAATGATAAAATTTATAATAAAGAAACTTTTTTCTATTAACTTAGGGGGGTGCAGGTGGTTATCATTTTCTCATCTTTTTCATCAGGTAGAACCATCCAAAACCAAGCATGTCATATCCATAAGTCTTGTGACGCAACAATTTTCAGCAAAATTAATGGATTTGGACCACTATCACGTCTACAAAATTGCCCTTTATATGCGTTCAGACAACCACACCACTCCAAATCCGTACAATCAAGGTTTCCTAACATTCCCGAAAACCCATGTTTTTCTTCGCGAAACCGATAGAGCTTTTCAACATTAGGAATGATAAATAATTTGTTTGAGTTGTGTATATATTTAGTAAAATTAATTTTGAAGTTGTGTATAAAATGATGAAATATGAAGTATTTATAAGTAAATTAAATGATAAATTTTATTCATGGAGGACTCATTTTTTGCATAACAAGTGAGTGCATCGGCCTCACTTCTTCTGGCTGGTTTTACCCATCTCAAGCGTGAGGTGAGCCTCATACCCATTACTTCCGGCCAGTGACGGAATCAGGGGGTGTCCCGGGGGGGGGGGGGGGGGGGTCCCAGGACATCCATGTATTTTTGTTGCGTAGTGTTAATTTTATTAAAAAAAACCTCGATTTTTCTTAAATGCACCCGGTCTCTAATACTTGTGTTTGTAGTATTGTTTAGTTTATTCTAAATGCATCGGGTAGTTTTGTATCTTGGTTCCGTCCCTGCTTCAGGCCTATGATGACACATATGTTCAACATTAATTTTCTTCGGCAACCTACAAGTTTTACAGTATTACTATATAAGAAAGATTACAGTTTAATGTTATATCATAATGAGATTAATTGTGATACTTTTATCGTATAACCAAGTTTTTCAAAAACTAATTATGTAACGTGCGCTTTTTGTTGAAAACCTCAAGTGTAAACTTCATGGCCGTGCTGCGTAATTCACTTCCTAGTATTATACATCTTTGAACTTTATTGATAACAACTGATTTTTAGAGATTATAATAAGAAAATAAGCAGTTCCGATTATGGGGTGTGACACGTTATTGGTGAAACGAAAATACAAACTCTCTTCTAACAAAAATGAAAACCATAACTTACACAATTTATATTAAAAATAAGTGAGACAAAAAATATGTGACTGAATCCATGCTTGTGTGACATAATCTTGTTGGTTTTTTAAAAGCAAATTGATTTGCACAATTTCACTATTTTATTGCCACGCTTCAACGCGTGTATCAAACAATTATACTTTAAGTATAATATGATTCAACTTTTTGTACATTAAATTGTCCAAATAGAAATTAAAAGTGTGCAAATCATTTTCATTTTGAAAAAATGTGTTCTTTTGTTGCAGCCAATAAATTGATGTCAAACAAATTTAAGCATAAATTTAAACACATCTTTAAGCTTTTTCGATCCCTTCTCTAAAAAGAATGATATACGGAGTATTTGACTCGCACACAGTACACTTTATGTATTTTTAAATCTTTAAATCTAAAGAAAACGTAGTACTCCTTTCGTCTCAAAATTATTGTCAAGAGACAAACATTACAAAATTTAATAAAAGTGAGACAACTTTAGTTTTCAACCACTCAAATAGAATATTCCACCACAAAATTCTCTAGTTTTTACTTAAAAGGAAAATGGATAATTATTTTGAGATAACCCAAAAAAGAAATATAGACTATAATTTTAAGACGGATGGAGTACGAATTTGTGTGCCTTATTTTGTTTTATACACTTTGTTCCATATAATGGATATGACATGACGAGAAGTGCTTGTTTGCGTGAGCGAGTATCTTTATCATACTCGTGAACTAGGAAATTGTGATATACATGCTTCTATGTTTTTTTTTGAACGTCTACATGCTTCTATGTTGAAACAAGAGTCATTACCACTACGCCCACATGCTATACTCACCCTGTCTCATAATTATTGTCCACTATTAATTTTTGAAGTCTTTACTTTTTTACTTTTACCTTAAATATTTTTATTTGTGTTATATAATACTTGAGGTAAAATATTAGAATAGATTAAGTTTTAAATATATTTGATATAATTTTTATCAAATATTATATAACAATAAATAAATAAATAAATAAATAAAAGTCAATGTTGAAAAATAAAGAATTCAAAAGTCAATAGTGGATAATAATTATGAGACTGATGAACTATTAATTATAGTAATAAATACTTTTTTGAACAAATATTAATAAATACTTACATAAATCAGAAATAATACTTAAAATTGTATTAATCATATTCAACTATAACTAACACATTACAATACATTAAATAGAAAAGACAAAAACGAAACTCTAACTAGTAAACGGACCTAAATAAGTGGGTCGGGTCTATAGGCCTTTATTATCTAACATCCATTCTTAAACTCGTAATGCTGAAGCAGTAAACATTAAGAGTTTGTCAAACATAAAATAAACTAAAACAGGAAAACAAAACAAACAGAGTGTCCCGGAGTGCAAACTCGATGCTAGACAGAGTCTCGATCTGATGCAATCCAAATTGTAACAAGGCGACAACAGTTAAGTCTGAAACAAACAGACCAAAGTCATTGCAAAACCAAAATCAGAGCAACATAAATACATGGATGAACGAGAATAGAACAGACAGAACCAGGTGCAGCGCACAGAAACATGTAGGGAGAAAAGGGTAGAACATGCATATAGGTGCAGATGCAGAACCAGAGTAAAGCCACGTAGATACAGAGAAGAACCATAGCAAATTCAGACAGACATATGCATATGCAAGACCAGAGTATAGCCACACAAATACAGAGAAGAACCATAGCAAATTCAAGCAGACAGATGCAGACAGACCATAGCAAATTCAGGCAGACATGTGCAAACAAAGCAGATTCAGGCAGACGAAACCAAACAGATGGAGATCCTGTTAGTACTCATATGTTTGCCTCAAAGATTGAGCCATGTATGTGTAAGTATAAATAAATTCAGAACCATAGTATAACAAGACATAACCAATTGTAGAACTAGACAGAATCAGGGGGAAACCAGGCGAAACCAAAAGATGTACTTGATGACGAGATGCTACGCATAACTACTCAAAACATAGTCGGATTAGTTAATATTGTAACATCACCAATGCAAAACCAAACCGACTAATGACAATCCATTACAACCCAGTGCAAATACCAATAAATGCAAATTCTCCTAAAAATCGATGCAAATACCAATAACAACACCAATTACCAATGCCGATAACAATACAATAAACAAGAACTTCAAGTTACGAAACTAATAATCATGCGAACCAAATAATGCCAAATATAAGGCAAGTAATAACTAGAAGAACGTTTGCCACCAAAATAAATTAAATTACTAGAACCATTTTTTTTAATACTAGTGCGAATAAAATAACGAAAAGTCAAATGAACAAATTATGTAACTGCAAATAGAAGACGAACATACCAAAGCATAAGGTGACCCAAAGTAGTGACCACCAATGACCATCTATTTTCATATTACATCGGTTTTCTCTTTCCTACAACATATAGGCGACCTTTTAGACACAGTAAGGTGATCGACATCTTTTTTTTCCCAACTTTTTTTAACAACAAAATTAAATTTCTTTAATAATAAAAAAACCATTACAAAATAATTCAAATACATTTAAAAACATTACAAATAAAATGACTAGAAAAGTGTTGGTTTTCACGATGCTAAGTGTGTTCTACTAACTCGGCTTTTAGGCTTGGATGAGTTGTTTTGTTGTGTATCTTCTGAATAACTTCAATCGTTTCTTCATGCATTATTATGGAATCATCATCACGATGTTACTCCTCTGAAAAAAAAATGGTAGATATCGCCTACTCGAAATCATGTAATATCATGTTATGTAATATGACGTTTGTGTACATTATATCCGTTATTTTACGTAGCGCCATCCCCCGAGCCGGCTGTTTAATTATCTTCCACTTTTATTTTAAGACACCAAAGCTCGTTCCACATCTTTTCTTGCTGCTCGTGTTTCATCTTATACATTAATGGTTTGCAATCATTTGCCCCCAGATTTGAAATGGACTTCATAAGAACGGACCATTCCGGATATATCCCGTCAGTAAGATAATATCCCCTTTTAGAAGTCACTTCGTTAGCCAGAAATGGAACATTCGGTGCTTTCCTTACTTTAAGATCATTGGAAATAAGGGATTGATGTAAAACATTCATGTCGTTGTTTATCCCGGAGACACCAAAGAACACATGCCAAATCCAAAAGTATTGGGAGGCAATCGCTTACAATTAAATGAATGGGTCTGGCCCGTGATCACCCCTATAAAATTGAGGTTTTAATGCAACTGGGAAATTCTCCCATGGCCAACATGTACAATCAATGCTAAATTTGACGACTTGCTGAAAGATGTGGAGCAAAAGTTGTATCCAGATGCTAAGCACAATAATCTCTCTTGTTTGATACATTTGAATCATATAAAATGCCTTAATGGTTGGAGCAACAAATCGTTTTCCATGTTGTTGGAGTTCCTTCACGATTTTTTTCTTTGTTATACTTGTTTGATGTTGGTCAAATCTGAAACCTTATTATCCTGAATACTTTGTGCTCAGTTTAACATGTGGGAACCATTAGATTCATATGTAGCCATATACATATATGCTCAGTTTCGACTTGTTTTTGGCAATAAAGTTACTTTGTGGTTTCATATACGTGAATTTCTTATAAATTCATGTTTTATATAGTTTGTAAACAAATACAGTAGAACCGAAAAAAGGAAGAAATGCAGTAGAAATGAAAAAAATGAGTGTTCAAGTCTTTTAGTGACTGAATAATTCAGTCACCAATAAATTGTTTTAAGTTTTTCTTTCAGAACATATATTGACGCATAACAATCAGACATAAAGTCTAATAGACCTTCTGTGACTGATATTAAGCGTCAAAGAAGACTTTTAGTGATGGTTCCTCTAGTGTCTCCTTTTCTTTCAGTGGGAGATGACCAAAATGCTTATAGTGACTGATTTTATGCTTTTTCTGACACTTTTTATCAGTAACTAAATTGTGAAAACGTAGAGGGGGGGTGAATACGTTACCGTTTAAAAACTTTACTACTTGTTGTATCAAATGTCCATTTTAGCTTGTTGTAATATGAAAGACGTTTCTTGTTGTTTATGACCAACATAACTTAATACATGTTATCACACAAGTACAAACAACAAGTCACAACACACACAATCACATAATGCAAACATCAAAGCAAAGCAATAAGTAAAGGGAAAGTGCAAACCATTCACGACACGAGTATTTATCGTGGTTCGGCTACAAGGACCTCTTTTGTCCTTGCCCTACGTCCACGCCCCGAGTACCCAACTCGAGAGTTACTTCACTAGATCAACAACCTCCCTTCTCGGCGGAGAAAACCTTACAATCGTCGCTTACACTTTTACCGACATTAAGCTAGATGTCGAGTTCTTTTACAAGGGTACAACCACTCCCATCGTCGCTTACAATTTTACCGACACAAAGCTAGATGTCGAGTTCTTTACCAAGGGTACAACCACTCCCGCTATGTTTTGTGGCCCAACATAAAAACCTTGTGTTTTATGGCACAAACACATAAACCATCTAATCTATCTTGAGATGACATAATGATGATCCATGACATAAAAGTCTAATGGATGTAAAATGACTAATCTACATGAACTTCTTGAATAAGAAGTCTTCAATCATAGAGGATGCCAAGTGCCCTTGAATCTTCATATGTTGGAATGCTTTCATGAATGATTACTTCAAGATCTTTTAACCTTCTTGGTGGATCATGAAGTATGATATGCTTACAACAAAGATGAATGTTAGAAGCATTATGATCATTATAGAAAGGGTGACTAATGGGTGTTTTTACATGGTTTTCTACTACACTATGTGTGTGTGGATTTTCATCAAGTTTTCAAGTGAAAACAACTTGCTCTATTTATAGGCAAAACAAGTAAAGAAAACCATGTTCTTAAAACTAGCAAAGGTAAAAACCATGTTCTTAAACCACTACTATTTTAGTCAACATTGACAAGACTTTTAACTTAATGTTGACAAGACAAGACACATTTAAAAGGATACTTCCAAAGTGTGTAAGAACTTCATGGCAAGTCAAACACACAACATATTCATGAATGCATGATGTGACAAGACACATTTAAAAGAATACTTCCCTATTCATGAATGCATGATGTGACAAGACACATTTAAAAGAATACTTCCAAAATGTGTAAGAACTTCTTGGCAAGTCAAACACACAAATGTCACATCTAGTAAATGATATTTGACCAAGGTAATTTTCAAATATAATTTTTCATTTTATGAAAAATACATTTAGACAAATGTATATACTAACTTAAAAAGATAAGTTACTTGTATATGAAAAATATATTAGCTAGCTATATAATATTTAGTAAGTTACTAAAAATGTTTTATGTACTTATGTTGTTATAAGACACATTTTTATATATTGTAAACTTACTAATATTATCTAGACACCTAATGTGACACTTATTCTATTTGACCCCTAAAGTGCACTTTGACACTTAAAATACTTAAAGACCCTAAAAGTATTTTAGTCATTCTAAATGGTTGGTCAAGGGGTTTGATCATAATGCTACATAACAAACATGTACGAACCTGTGTTGTAGCATACGATGACTCGAGACGTTGAGAGGTGTTGAATGTTTGTTGAGACAAAGTATGATTACAAGTAACTTGTACATTTTACGTTATGTATCAAGTTATACGTTTGTCATCAATCAAAACAAACGAGACCGTATACATTAAATATTGTAATATTTGCACTAACATAAATGTCATTTATCTTGTAGTGTTGGTAGTATGTTGCATTGGTCATGTGAGACTATATCCTGAAATATCTCAAGATACCTTCCAATGGTGTCTGGCATATAAAAAGATGTAGATATGTAAATAACTCAAGATACCTTCCAATGTTGTGTAGCATATGATTGGTCTAAGATGTGTTTGATAAGCAAAATGCTTTTCGCTATGTGGCTCTTTGTTTGTTAATTCTATCTGTACACCTATTGATGTTAATTGGAGTAATTTTCAACTTGTTTTAATAAGACGCACCCTCATACTTGTACCTCAAAAGTTTACATAAATATTACACAATGAACAATTAGATACAACATGTGTTCATTGCACGGGTTCGTAATGACTCGTATGATGAATGATCCTTATGAATTGATTTGTATTTACCCAAAATTTAAAGAGTTCATTTGAAAATCAAAGTAAATATTATATTCAAATTGAGTGGTTTCATACGTGCTGCGTGCATATACACTCAATCTAACATTCTAACTAAAAGATTCGTTCAAAAAAATCTAACTGAAAAATTGTAATTAGTGGTTGTATGCCCTATATATCAAGTACACCCTACATCGTAGTTCTTTGTCACATGTCAAAGCTTTAAGGCTAGGTACCTACAATGACCCATGATTTTTCTAACATCTCAGTTTTTTCTCTTCGACAACTTACATGCGACTTTTTAAGCATAATAACATGACTTATAAAAAAAAACATACCCTACAAAAATACATTTTCATTAACTAGCATGGAAGCCGCGCAATGCAGAGGCGGGTACCCTGGCGGGTACCCTGTAACTAAATATTACAACACTTGGCCTTATTGTTGTTGTTTTAAATGTGTGTGAGAAAGATATAAAATAGTTTGTGTGTATTTATATAGTGAATGCGGTTATATGTTTTTAATAATCATTATTGATAATAATGATTTTTAGCGGTTACACGTTTCTAATAAGGGAAGTGATATGTACACCACTAAATTACACTGATGATACACAGAGTACAACATCCAGATGCAGAATTAGTGGTGTGCACACCACTTTTAGTGGTGTACATATCACCTCCCTTCTAATAATGGGTTGTAAATTATTTAAAAACTATCTTTAATGTAATGGAAACGTCTGCATTTGAATTTTAATAATAGGATGTATTGAATTTTAAGCCTTCCTTTTAGAGTAAGTGTGTAGGTTTATTTTTTTTAAGACTTCCTTTTTAGAAATGACCTAAATGCATTATATGTAATTAAGGTTAAATTAAACACACACAATACAACACAAATTGAAGGTCGAGACCACGACCCCTTCATGACCTTTTGAGCCGACCGACCTTCGAAGACCCACATTGTGCAATGGTGATGACCCAGAGCGACCCACAACGACCCACATGGTCGACCGATCATTGTAGGCAGCCTAAAATGGTTCAAAATGCCATAATTATCCTTTACAATCTCAAAAAGAATTATCATTTCATATTGTTCTAAAAAAGAATTAATATTTCAGTATTAGCTAGAAATTAAACTAGTTATATCAACAAATACAGAGCATATGTTCTAAAACCATCGGGTGTCCTATCATAAAGGATCTTATTTGTCTGTCACATTGGTGTACTTTAAATATGAAAATGAAAGTATATACAGTAGTTTGGGGACCAGTGGGGTCCGGGCTTCTTCATTTTATCGCAGAAAACTTGCTGCAAATTTACGTACAATTGCTTCAAAATTCAGATGTTTCCTGGTCAAGCGCGTTTGGACTTTGGATAGTACCACATGAGCTGTTTTTTTCTGAGCTTGCCTCCATATAACCTCAACGGCTTGGTTCCAAGATCCTACTGTATCTATGTTTTCTAGTCCATATAATAGTTTTATAAAGACAAATTATGTGTTAGACAAGTCTATGTAAAACATTTATTCTGGACTAACCCAACTCCTTTTAACATATGCTTTAAACCACGTTAAAGAATTAAAGTGTATACGATCAATAATTACAGTATAAAATTGACTTATACGAATATCTTATGATTTATATATTTATGAAATCAACTTATACTAAGATCTAGTGATGTATATTTCTTGAATACAAAAATGACTCGTATGTGCTTTCTACCCGTGAGCACCGACTGATCCATTGTAGTGTGCGCGCTAAGCACACATAAGCTGACGTGAAAACGTGCACATTTGTATCATTCTTGAGTTGGGCCGACACTCCTCACTATCTGAACCGTCATTTATGATTTGTTCACACGGATTTTGCTAAGACAAAAAATCGATGATGATTAAATTTTTATCTAGTCATAAGATATTATTGATTTACACTTTTTTTTTTTTTTTTTTTTTTTTTTTTTTTTGGTTATGCGAAGATATATTAGGCCACATAGGACAAAAAAAGAAAATGATACTACTACAAAGCTCTGAGGAGGGGCAAAATAAAAGAAGAAGAAAGAAAGAAAAACAAACTCCAAAAGAACTACAAGGTGTTCAAGACACCGGGATTATGAATCCAATGCTTCCATAAGAACGATTATTAGAAGTTCTATTTTTGAGGCCCACAAAAGAGACGTCCTTTGGATCACACGGAATATGTCTTAATTATGGAAAGAAATTCTCTCATCTTCTAAGGCCGCGTGACAGATTTTGTTCCTCTAATTCCAAATATGCCAAATAGAAGAAAAGCAAGCAACATAAATAGTTTATTCACCTATTTATCTTTAAGGAAGCCGATATTTTCAGAAATAATGTTCGAGTTATGTTATTGTAATAGTTTATGAGGTTCACCCAAACATGATAAACTAGGTTATCAGCAAATCAAAGTTATATCAAGCAATTTGGGTTTAGCTAAAGTTCATTCGTGTCACAAAAATGACTGAAACTCTATAGGTTGTTTGGTAAATTAGGTAATTTAGTATGACTTGTCCTACAAGTTTATTTAGAATTAGGAAGAACTATCTTATGACGGTTAGTTTACTCTATAAATAAGGATCATTATCATTAAAATTGTTTGAACCTTTTTTGAATTAGGAATTTGGTACCATTTGAATAATAATTTTGTATTTGATATCTTTGAATTTGGTTTGATAATTTAGAATAAAACTTCCGCTTTGTTTGTTGAATTTGTTATTTGTTTCATCTTTTGATTATCAACGAGTCGGATGAAGATTGTGTCAGAATTTTGGATTGAGCATTAAAGTTAACTTAAAGTATACAACGACTATAGCTTCTTATGGGTTGGCTCGAACTCTTATCGAGATTTATGCAAATACAATTCAAACACTTTTACTACTCTGAATAAGATGTAAAAAAAATCCCAATCTGATGGTGTCATTAATGTTTTTCTAGCGGTTTACAAACCGTCTCCTTTTGATAACACGAAACTGAATAGTTAATTATAAGTAAGAGTTAACTACATTTTTGGTCATTCAGGTTTGGTCCGTATTTCATTTTTGGTCCATTGTTTCAAAAAGTTTTGGTTTTAGTCTAAAACAGATAGTTTCGTTCCACTTCCAGTCCATTTTGATAACGGAGTTAGTTCACTTCGTTATCAAAACGGACTGAAAGTGGAACAAAACAATCGGTTTTGGACCAAAACCAAAACTTTTTGAAAAAATGGACCAAAAATGAAATACGTACGAAACCACAACGACCAAAAATGTAGTTAACTCTATAAGTAATTTAGAACTGGAATCAACAAATGTAATTTAGATTAGCAAGAATTTTTAGTATTTGCAACCAAGACAGCGCTAAAGGTTTTTTGACACATATGAAATTAATTAATAGAAGGGAGTGTTGCTATCAATATAATTGTGCATCTACTTGTTTAATGGTCATTATAAAAATATATTTATATAAATACGTACGTGATGATCTCGACTCCACTATAGGCTGATCGTGAATCCCTCTTGAGCCAAACCCAAGCTTGATCGATTAGACTCGCTGAGCCAAAGAGTTAAGCTTGAGTTTAGCATAAGGTTTATGGATCTCCACCTTTACCTTGAGGATTAGAGTTATCAAGAAGAGCACCAGCTCAACTCAATATTATTGCAAGTTTGCAACCATAACAAAATTGCGTATAAAAAGAACAACTTAGTCATTTAAAAAAAGGTTCAAAATGAGTGGTTTTATGCGTGGCTAGACACTCAATCTAATTAAAATATACTTTATGCCCTATCATGTACACCCTATCCTAGTTCTATGTCAGATGTTCTCATATACTCCCCTATCATAGTTTTATGTCAGAGTTCTAAAGGTGTTCAAAATGACGTAACTATCCTTTACAATCTAAAAAAGAATTAGTATCATTTCATGTTCTCAAAAATTATACGAATCATGCATATCAACCTATACAGGCAATATGTTCTAAAATCATCTAGTGTGAGTAAGGTTCTTATTTTAAATATGGAAAATCAAATATATTTCAACTTCTTTTACCAAACTATAGCAACATCAATATCCTTGTTTTCAATATGTAATAATTTTACCACAGTTTATACTCTCTCACAAATGCCTTCACACAAAAGACATCAACTAAGTACATTGGAACATATCGTATTAGCAAATTAATCTTAGCTACAGTACGTAATGATAACAGCGAAAACCGACCATTTTTAGTTAATTGGGGCCGAGGTTTGGGATGGAAGTTATTTTGCAAAACCGTTTTGGAACCAACTTGTCCAAAAACCAACACAGAAACAGCCAAGGGTACATATAAAAAACAATATACCAACAATAAACACATCATCAAAGATCATGATAAGAAACAAAAAAATAAAATAAAGCCACAAGTTTAATTCATCCAACAGTGTTCAAGAGTCCTTGCTTAAAGCAAGCTAAGTTCACCATCATAGAAACACAAAAATTTTGTACCTGGTTAATTATGATTGATTCATGGGTTGGGAAATTAAAGTCTTGATCGACTAATTAAGTCCATTTCACAATGAAAACATCAGAGGCCATGGTATCCTTGGAGCCTTTTGGGAAAGTCACCTTAAGGTATCCATCATCCAGTTTTGCGCTTACCTTTTCAGCATCATAATCAAGATCAACTTTGACAACTTCATCAAGCTCTTTCACCTTGCCATCAATTTTACATTTGGCCATTACAAACAGCACCTTTTCTTCAACTGTTAAGCTTATGTGTGCTTTCTTGAAGCCGGGTGCCATAATCCTAACGACCAGTCCTTCCTTGGTAACTTTCTGGGTTACTTCAGTCATCTTTTTGGTAGCTGGTCTTTTGACATTCATATCAAAAGCACCTCCAAGCTTAAACTTGAAAGACCAACCAGTTGCTGCTGGGGGTGAGTCATCTGAGGTGGTCATAACTTTATCGACAACCTTATCCACAACCTTTATCAGACCAGCAGCAGCGTCTGTGGTGGTATTAGGGAGCAAAGCTGAATAGACATGATATGAAAACATTAAATAAGGAAACAAATTAAACAAGCCCTAAGTGTATCCATTTTAATTATGAGACAAAAGTAAGCATTTATTATGAAATCTTTAGTATTGTTTCTACATTTAATGAGAATGTTTCTATATTTTATGAAAGTAGCAATTTGTTATGATGCACAATATAAACTAAGTAGCACTTTCTTTCTGAGAAAACAAAAGAAGATATCTAGCATAAAAATGAAAACTGGTGTAAGTTTTTTTATGATGAAACAACAGATCTGGCCTTGGTCTATAGTTTAGCTTGTTTACCTATTTCATGAGGGGAAAAAAAACAAAAAAAGTTTGTAAAAATAAAGGAAAATACTAATGTACACTATATTCGCTTCTTATCTTACTTAAACTCCCAGTTAAAAAAACGTACCCTTCACATACATTTATGAAAATAAACAAAAAAGCAAAAAACAGATCTGGTATGGTATGGAATGGTAATGAAAATTTTAGCAAGTTTGATAATAATGATGAAAAAAAAAGATCTGACCATGGTGAGTTGAGGAGTCCTGAAGCAAACTAGGAAAATGGTCTTTAGTTTCATGGGATACTGAAAAACTCTTCATTTTTTGTCTTGGATCTGAGACATATAAGAACAAACAAGTTAAAACAAATCATAAAAATGAAAAAAAAAAAAAAAAAAAAAAAAAAACACACTTTAGTAGTATGTTTTTTTAAGAAGAAGAAAACATGGAGACCTTCAGGTTCTTTAAACGACTCCACATCTTGGGTTAATTTACCATCTTCAGGGATGATGGTTTTAGATGAAAAGTGACTCATCACTTTTGGTGCAAAACATTTTTGGATTGTGAGAGTTCGAGCTACAATTTTTGAAGCCATTTTCTTAGGGTTTTCTTGTCTTGTCTCTAATGTAACCTAACCAGATGGAGGAAATGGGAGAGATACACACTCTACTTTTGTGCTGATGTTAGATGGATGTAAAGACTAAAGTATCTAGAAAGTACCTTACTTTTTACTTTTATATAGTATGTTCATAATTTGTTTTTATTTTAGCAATAAGCTTTGCAAAAAAGAAAAAGTTGGTCACGTAATGAAGTTAAACATAAAGCTACTTAAACTTTTAGAGTATTAGTTTATACAGTGATAATGTAATTCAACCATTTCAAAGAGTTATCGAACTGTTAATTTCCTTTACAAACATAGTATAAAAATGCATAAAACCTTGAAAACAACAGGGACTTGAATTTTTTTAGTACGCTTTGTGGAGGTAATTTAATGGCTTGCGCACTACATGCAACTTGTGGACACACTTGCACCTAACGTGAAGATAATATTCAATAAACGAAATGTGGTTAGGGTTTTCAGCTAGGTGTGTGCAACTTAGGGCACGCAACATGCTTTATCCTCAACCTTATTTACTTTGCTAAGCAATGTGTGCGGCTGTGCGCATAAATGCCTATATGAAATACTGCGGATGTAAACCTCAAGAAGTTTTATAATCTTTCTAGGCAGTGTACCTAACCGTTGTAGTATAGTAAGGTAAGACACAGGGGATTGATCGTTCTCTAGGGAAATAGTGTTGTGAAGGCCAAAGTGTATATCGAGATAGGTCTAAAGGTAAGGGATGATTCTCTTTGTATTTCTATGTTTTTTATAAAGCAAATTAAAATATCTTGAAGTTGAAGAGAGTGGGTGTTTAAAAAAACTAATTAAACTAATTAAAACTAAATGAACTACTAAAGCATAAAATAAATTGGTAACTCTTATGATAGATAAAGGCGTTCACTTAGATTATCTTTACTTCCTATTTATCTCTTATTGATTAGTCGAATGTCACGTCCTTGTTTTAATTGGCGTGTTGTATTCCTTAATATTAGTCGTAAGGAGGTGCCAAATGCTCTAACTCTACGAACGTATAAGTCTCCCCTAAGAAAGCTTAAAGTCTATTAAGTCTTACAGGATCTACAAGCCGCAATTCACGCAATAAATACAACGAGAAAAAACTACATGCACTCTAGGGTTGTGTTTAATAAGATGGACAAGCTATTATACATATGTAACACCCCGAAAATTTTATGAGCAGCGGAAGTCTAATTCGGGGTAATTACGTCATAGGTTCATAGTCATAATCATAGAAAATAATTCAAAATATAAGTTTTATATTATTCAATGAAAACTCAAATATTCAGAGTTACAAAATATTTTCCAAGAATGGAACGTTTCACAAAAGGATGGTGAGTTTGAAAAGAATGATATGATTATTCCATAGAAAAGGGATGTCCTGTGTGCCCTTTTAGCCAGCTTCGTGCCATCATGCCGCTTAGTTACCTGAGATAAACATGCTAAAAACGTCAACACAAAGGTTGAGTGAATCCATAGTAGTTTAATTCGTAAATAGTATGAACACAAGTCAATTATTTTAGAAATAACAATCAGGGTAGATTGGCCTTGATTAACCGGGTGACATATATGTACTTAAACATATATCGGGTGTCAATATTGCTCCTAAGCCTCACGAATCTCAAGCCTTAACATCGCGTCGACATATCATAAAAGATAATAATAATCATCTACACTACAAAGAATGTAAATGACAAAAGGGGCCCTCGGTGAATAGAAATGTGCAAAATTTCTATGTACCTCGAATATAGCACATCTCCTACCAAGTAATCACCTTGGTAGAGATGGGCTGCCATTCCGATAGATCTACCAACTATATTCGCGCTCACTCGCAAGTGATTAAGGTTCGTGATATGAGGGACTTGTTGCACGGGTGNGTTGTTCTAGTTTTTCATAGCTAGTTGTTCATTTATGGCATGTCATAAATGTTCTAGTGGTTGTTCAAGCGGTTGCTTGAGGTTAATGTGGTACTTCAGCCACATTCCATTGTACTTTAAACGTTTATTTGGTTAATATATTTTACCAGGGTGGAGATCCCTTTACCCAAAAAAGAGTTATCGAAACGTTAATTTCCTTTACAAACATAGTATAAAAATGCATAAAACCTTGAAAACTGTTGTTTAAACTGGGACTTGAATTTTTTTAGTACGCTTTGTGGAGGTAATTTAATGGCTTGCGCACTACATGCAACTTGTGGACACACTTGCACCTAACGTGAAGATAGTATTCAATAAACGAAATGTGGTTAGGGTTTTCAGCTAGGTGTGTGCAACTTAGGGCACGCAACATGCTTTATCCTCAACCTTATTTACTTTGCTAAGCAATGTGTGCGCGTAAATGCATATATGAATTACTGTGGATGTCCAGTTCATGTCCTTTGAAGTGCCAAATTTATTACTCCCTCCGTCCCATATTTATACTCCATCTTTCCTTTTTCGGTCGTCCCAAAATAATTGTCCACTTCCATAAATAGATAGGGAATATAGATCAAGTTTACCATATTACCCTCATTTGATGTTATTATTACAAACTTTTAAGAAGTTAGAAATTAATTGGTTAAGAGTAAAACTGTCTTTGTGCACAAAGTAAGAAAGAGAAAGTTGTAATGATGATGCTTTTCTAAAACTGTGTGTTTTTTGTCTGTGGACAATAATTTTGGGACGAATGTAGTACTACATTATCGTATTAAATGAGAATCTTTTGTAATAAATAGTGTAACCATTTATTAGAGTTTATTTGAAGGCTAAAGTCCGTCTTTAATGATTCTCTTATGCAGTTCTCATTTTATTTTGTAGTGTTTCGCTTTTATTTTTTTATTTTTATTTTTATTTTTATTTTTTCATGATCAAAGCGACATCTCAAGTTATTTCTATATGGTTTTAGTCGCAAGTTTGGTTTTGATTTCGGGTTTAAGACTGGGCATTCAAGTAAGTCAGTCAAGGTTTTTCAAACCCCTATTTAGCCGTTTATCATAATCAAGTTTCTATTATTATGAGATGGCCTTAGTAGGTTCTTAATTAAGTGTGTTGGGTTTAAAGGGTTATTCAAGGCTCACTTCATATTATTGGTGATTTCATGGAATCATAATGGTAGTATATCAGTTGGTTTATATTAGCAAGTTGTCAAGTGATCAAGTCAAAGGTTAGCCTCGAGTTATTTAGTTCACACTTGTTCAATAGATGTTGTAGTTCATGGATGATGCCATTGCATTGATCATGTTTGGGATTGCGTATTGAGACCGCTTATAACAAAAACTGATTGCAATTGCCTGTAAATAGTTAATTCAATAAGCAATCCAAAACAGCCCCCTATATGCAGTGAATTTCAAACGCAATCCCAAAAGTACCTATAAGCAGTTACTTTAATAAGTAATCCCAAACAGCCGTTATAGTAAGTTAACCAAAAAGCAATCCTAAACAACCTATAGGCATTCAAGAAAATAAGCAATTCTGGATAGCCCCTATGAATCAAGTAATTTGATTAATATTTAAATCTGATCCACCCAACCAAAATATATCAAAAATAACCATTTCATATTTGTCACTTTGAAATAGGGGTGTGCATCGGGCCGGAACCCGACCCGTCCCGACCCGGCCCGACGAAGCCCGATACCGATTATGGCCGGAATCTGAAACCGAATCCCGATCCGATAGGGTATCGGATAGTCGGTATCTGTATCGGATAGTCGGTATCGGTCGGTATTTGTCGGTATTTGCTTGTCTTTTGTCGGTTTTTTGCTCTTCCCGACCCGATACCGTCCCGACCCGATACCGAAGTCGCCGGAATGGCAAACCGAGTACCGATCCGATTACTAGTCGGGATCTGAAACGGGCCGTCGGGTTCGTCGGATTCGGGATCGGAATCGGTGCTCGGGCGGGATGTGCTCAGTCCTACTTTGAAATGAAAATCAACAATGTCCTTAATATGCCTGTACAAGCAATCCAAAACAGCCCCTGAATAAAAACAAGTCATAATACTCAAGAACAATTTTTTTTTTTTTTTTTTTTTTTTTCGTAATCAAGTTAAAAGCTAAGCTACATATACTGGGAATAAAAACAATCCACCGATTAAAAAGAACGGGATTATAAGTAGACGCGCGACTTAGTCCTAGGGCTTGATATCTCAGCTAGGACCTGTGACTTTTTAATGAATGGAGATTTAGAGGTCGTAACTGAAAAATAGAATCTTTCCATACACAAAACCAACCAGGTTACAACTATAAGAAGTTTCAGCAGGGGTTACAGAAGCATAGGATCGACAGTGAGCATAATGTGTTCCGAATAGAATTTACAAGCAACACTAAAATATGAAAAGAATCTTGTATCACAAGCAACCCTGAATACCAAAATATATATACTAGTCCACGCAAACATTGTACATGGTCATGGAACCCGGTAATTTGATTCAGGTATCCTAAAAACCAAGGCCCAAGCACATCCACTAAATAACTTTACATGAATTACAGATAAAGGGCCAAGCACAAGAACACATACAAATGTATTTAACGAGGTCTTCAGACCCGCGCTTCCCCGGGGATGTTTTGTTTACGGAAGTATTGCATAAATATTTCTAAACATCTAAATTTAACATTAAAGTGATAGCAAATGTACTCTAAGATTCCACATTACATTAAACAAAGTTTCAAAAAATCTATTGATACAGTAAAGCTCATACATCGATACACCATGGAACTAAATAACTAATCCTGCTTTGTTTTTCACAAAAGGTTGTCGAGACAGTAGGCTATGCAGCGACAGAATACCTTCGAACAGGTACACTTAAAGCCAGAAGCAACGTTTGGAGCTTTGTCCAGTAGAAAAAACAATAGTATCCTCTTTACACCGTGATAATTTGATCAAAACACACTTCTGTGATAATTTGATCAAAACATACCTTATTCTTAATTTCTATTGTAGCCTAATCCAAACACACCTTATCCTGATTTTTGTAGTGGCCTGATCCTAACATATCTTAAGTCCACAGCAACCTGATATAAATATTAACTCTAAGCCTAAAACACCTCGAATTGTATCATATAAGCATGGAGGTGGCATCACATTACATGCATGCTTCTGCTAGCTTGCAATTTTATTAATGAAATTCATAACTGAAAGTTTTCCCAGCAGTTACATGAGAACTAAAATCAAACATGATAACATGAAGTATTGAGGTAACTCTTACCAGTTAAGTCATTTATAGCACTTTGAGCGTCCTGCACAGGAATGAATAAAGTAAGTTCCTTCTGAAAACGAACTCTTTCCCTCTATATGCTTTCAGAGACGCGGCTCAGTTTTCCCTTTAAAAGGCTTGCCTTTTCTTCAGCTGAAACTAGTGAAGATTTTGGCTTTTTGCGAAGATCCATTTCTTTTCTATATTTTACCTAAAGAAGTAAACAAACTATAACTAAAGGTGTTCCTAAGGAGAATGTGGTAAAAAATAACAGGAAAGCGAATAGATAATATAATAACCTTGAAGGAAATGAAGAAGCAACCTAAGCTATTACTCCCCAGACACTGGCTTTTAGATTAGAATTCGACGGTAGATGTTATTTCTGTTCCTAGTTTTCACTTTTTTATCTTTATACTGTACTTTCAGTTTTAGACCATCCCAGCAAGTTCAGAAAGCAAGGGTTTGTTCCTATTGTTGTAGAAAAAGCCGTCTTCCACTACCATTTTAGCAATAAAGATTACACAATGATAATTGTGTTAAATTTTCCTGCATGTTTATTAATAGGACTCAGCCATTTGAAAACTCTAATTGTGTTAAACTATACTTTAGCCAAACATAGTTTTTTATGGGGAAAGACCCACTACAATAGCTTGCTATTGGGGTTTTTGGGAGTCGCCTTGGTGTTGCACTATTGCCTCGGCTTGGCTCACCCCTCTTTAATAATATTTTAGCCAAACACCCCCATTTAATACACATTGAAAAGGTATGGTAAGTCTGTGTTGCATATCAATTCAATAAAGAAATGACGGTCAGAATTTTCGATTTTGATGGTTTGTCGAATCCCGTAGGGTTTAAACTGGAAAAGTCCAACATTATCACTATAATCATCTGTAAGGGCATTTCCGCCTGCATTTAATAGATACTCCGTCTTAACGAAACAAACTCGGGTACTATCAGTAACAAAAGTTTGGCCAGTGAGAAATCGGTACCATGTAACCCTTAAGATTAATTGGACTTCCAGGGGTCGCTTTGTTGCATCTCACAATGGCTTGTATTAACTGAGGAGCATAATGTCCTGAAAGAAAGTTCAGTCTAATCAAATAGCCATAAATGAAACATTAAAAGTAGTAGTTCCAAAGGTTTTTTTTTTTTTTTTTTTTTTTTTTTTTTTTTTTTTTTTTTTTTTTTTTTTTTTTTTTTTTTTTAATAAATAAAAAATCATTAATTGAGGTCAAACCAAGTAACTTAAAAGTTCAAATCGACATACATTATGTTACAAAGTTAAGACTAATAATTATATGATCCATAGTAGTTGGAACTTGGTATAAACCTCAATATGGTTACATTTTGTATTTTCTATTCTAATGACATAAAACTCTTAAAAAATTATTGTCAACTTAAATTTGAAAATCAAATGTCTGTTATATTAATGTTCATTTTTCTGACTACTTTATTGTCTACAACGTTTATATGTCACACTTCTTTACCTGCATAGCTCTCGCCTGTTATATAGAAATCCCTTCCTTTATATTGAGGGAACTTTTCAAGCCAACTCAATAGAAATTGAAGTGAATCTTCATCTGCAACACATAAGTATATAGATAAGCACATGAACATCATAACAAAACAGACACATGTACACACATGAGGTCGTGTGTGTTTGTAATAATAATAATGTGAAGTTATACCAGTTCTTTTATCTCCATTGCTTTTAATATCCGAAGAGGTGTTTGAGTAAGAATAGCATGAAACAATAAATTTGCCATTGCAAATCGATTCACAAATATTAAACAATTTTTATTCACAAAATAATAAAAATCATACTAAATTTGAGTAAGAAATATATAAATCCCACCAGTGTTCCAAGAGTATGGATTCAAGTAACAGACTTTCCGTCTCTGTTGACATGAAATGCCCGAACTTCTTAAGCCATCCCAAACACCACAGACGAACATCCAGGTCCTAAACAAACATTTTAGTGAGAAACTCAACTCAAATTAAGTGAAAACAAATTTAAAATCCTATAAACGACAGAAAACAAAATCACATGTAAAATTGCTACGTATTAAAATGACTTATCTGCTTATTGTGGACTTGGAGGCAACTTCATAACAGGTACACGTAAATTGGTTTGGATGTTTCTCTGTGCCAAGTGCTTTCATTTTCAGCAGCTACTCGTTTATATGATGCGAGTTCTGCTATTCACTTTGACGCTTTTGCCTTTTCTATGGCTGCGAATTCGCCTTTAAGCAAGACATATCTGTGCCTGCAAAACACAACATTGATTATGTAAGCATTGGTGCCACAACATACATCCAATAGAATAAATCACAAAACAGGTTACATGAGTATTGAGAGGTAATTACTTTTTACTTTCCAATAACGAGCTTGGTTCCTATGTTTACATATATTTGAACTTTTCTTATTATGTACTTTGTGGTATCCAGCATGGTGACACAGATAGAGGCCATGTTTCACGAAATGGCAGTACGTCAAAAAGAACAGTGATTTCAAGCAGCAGGCCAACCTAATCCGGTGTGCTTAATGCGGCATATCAGATCTAAACATGAAGAGTCAGTTATGTGTGAACTGTTATTAGAATGCCAGCCTCTAATTTTCGGGCTAGTTGTAGCTGCAAGTCTGCAACATTTTGGAAATGGGCTATTGGTTAATAACACATGCTCGTCGCCTGATGGGTTTCTCATAGGTGTGAAAGGGTGTCGAAAAGGCGAGGATGTAAAAGGCATACATGACCTTAAACTCTATCTTAGTTGTTTCGGATATCTTGACCACCAAAATAACCTTAATACATTTTGATAGAGAGTTTGAGGCAGCACTCAAGCCATACCAAGTCTATTACCATCTGAATGACACTGGTACGTTTGACGCACCAACATTATCTAAGATGGCCATGCCTCGTTCTGGGTTCCCTGATAAGGAAAGCCACCACTATAGCAATGGCCGTTACATATAGTCTCTTATAATTCATTCTTTCCTGGTATACCAAAATGGCCTAAGTCGAAAGGGCATCTAACCTATGGTTTAGCACCACGGTTCCCTGCCCGATTTGTGCCTCCTGTAGCAAGAGCTTTAGAGAATGGCTCACTGCTTTTCGTCATTTCACATAATAAAATTATGACACATGTTAGGAAAATCTGACCCTAATGGCTTAATGCACTCTTAACTCTAATCAAACAATCACATACACAACGCAAATAATCAAACAACCCCTAATTTTACCCAAAAATAATAAAATCCCCAACTTTAAGCAGGATCAATAACAAAAAGCTTAAATAATCCAAATGAACACAATGTGGCAAAACATCACCCCCTAAGAAAACAACAAAACTAATCAGGCAATCTCATAAACCCAAAATAAGCTGGGAAAATAAGTCAATCCAAACACCCCCTAACAAAACAACAAAACTAATCGGGCAATGCCATAAACCCCTAAAATTTAGATAGAGGGAGGAAAATAAATAAATAAATAAATAAATAACCTTTGCGAAAGGACCGCCAAATCAACGTCAATCACATAAGGGGTTCAATTGACGTGAGGATTAGTAAAGTAGAGATACTCCCCTAGTAAAACATCAAAACGAAATACATACCCTCCATATAGGTACCGATCAATCAGGAGCAAGACTGAGATACAAAGCAATACTGATGGTGATTGGAAGTTTGAGAGTATGTGAAGGGAAATGCAAGAAAAGAAGTGGTAAAATTTTGAATTTAGGGGGGGGATGGGCGGGATTAGTTTCTGTATGGGTTACAAGTACAAACTACAGTAATTTAAAATTTTTGAATTAAAGGACTTGTGTTATGTTAATGAATCAATGAGACAATGATACAATAATACAAGTCACAAGTACAACCTTATTTTAAAAATATTGAAAATAAATCAACAAAGACCGAATAAGAACGCATTTTGGAAATGATATCTATAAAAAGTGAAGGAACTTGGAGGACCCGCGGTGTTACACTGTTACACTACCCCCGATTAAATTTTGATTTTTCTTATAAAATATCAAATATTTGTAAATGCATCCGGTCCAAAAGAATTGTGTTTATATTTAATTGATCCATTATTAGGTGAAAAAAGAATCTATCAAACTCAATCATTTCAAGTTAAATCGCATTTTTCTTTTTCTTTAACTTAAAAAAATTGTGCACCCCGTCACTTTATTCCTGGTCCGCCAGTGTATATAGGTTAATGTTCTTTTACAACAACAAACTTTTTCCAATTGTCCATTTTAATTATCATAAGTTTTGTTAAACGTTTTTTCTGGTTTGGCAGTTTTTCCTAGTTGAACGAGTGAACTGGCTCGAGTCTTTTTTCCGGCTGATTCGGTCCTGCTTTCAAAACACTGGATATAACACAGATAGAAAATCAGAGGGATTTTAGCTATGAGATACGTGATTCTTTTATGTAGATTTCGCTTTTTAGGTTTCGTTAGTTCATATTTAAAACACTCTTTGTATCGAGTTTTAACAAATCTTTAGTTATGTTAATACAATTTATAGTTTTTATTAGGGGTGAGAAAAATAACCGAAACCGAACCGAAAATCGAAAAACCCGAACCAAAATAATCGACCAAAACTAAAAACCGATGCTTTGGTTTTTACTTTTTCAAAAACCGAAAAATTCGGTTCGGTTTCGGTTTTTGTCCAAAAACGAACCGTAAAAACCGAACCGAACCGCTTTTGTTATATAATAGTATATAAGTAACATAATGTAAATAAATAACTAAACAAATCTAATTTATAAATTCTTATTAATTTTGTAGATGGATTTATAATATATTTATCTTAAAGTTTATATATATATATATATATATATATATATATATATATATATATATATATATATATATATATATATATATATATATATATATATATATATAT
>LBNU01003542.1:95159-109778 GCA_014162995.1 Artemisia annua | reverse complement strand
ATATATATATATATTGTTGTGTGTAGGAGGATTAATAGAAAGATATTGTAAGAGGTTATAGGAATGCTCCTTTTTATAATAGCAAATATAATCAAAACGATATCAAAACTCACGTCATGTCACAATCATAGGTTTTATTTTGTACTTGTTTTCCTAGAGAAAGCAATATAATATGTAGCTCACATGCCAAGTCCCTTTAACCGCTATTTTACCTTTGTTGTGAACTTGTGATCATATGATGTTAAACATTCAGAGTTTTGCTTATGACAACTATATAGCTTGGGTGTGACTGTTTTCATTTGTAATACACTAATGCTTTTCGGCTTAATCACGTCTAGCTAACTTTCTAGTTCATTCTTTGGGTTGTAGTAATTGAAGTTAGACACATGCTGATAAATGATCTTTCTACTTTTGAGATGGAATTGGTACTTGTCTCGAACCATGAGCAATGCTTGTGGTTGTAAAATATAACAGTACTCAGAAAAGATATAAACCAAGATTTCCTAAATGGCTCGCAAAGGCGTGAGGCTTGATCATGGCTGCCACGTCATGGTGCCTTACGCGACGTCTTTTTGTAAACTCGATATATATGAAATATGATATAAATATATAAATATATAAATATTTTCGTATTTTGTGTCGCCTTATGTCACGTCTTATAAATGTAAAAGCTCTGCATTGACCGTAAAAACGTGAGGCTTGGTCATACCGCCACGCCACGCCTCTCACTATTTATAACCTTGCCAAGATTAGACTCTTGGAAGAGGAAAAACAGCTACTTACTCCGTCACAAAATTATTACCAGTAGACAAGAATCACAAATTTTAATAAAAGTGGGACCACTGTAATTCTCAACCACTCAAATAGAATATTCCCTCACTAAATTTCTTTTTATTACTATAAATAGAAAGTGAACAATTAGTTTGAAACATCTCGAAAAAAAAATATGGCTATAATTTTGAGAAGGAGGCAGTATTTGTTTGTAAAATCAAGAGAACATGTTTGAAAATTGGAATAGAATTTTGATGTGTGGCTTTTTCATGTGTGACACGATGAGTCTTGGCTTTATATGCTTATGGACTGCTTCTATACCTAAAGATTATGCTTTTTGTATACGTCTATATCTTTGACCGAATCGACTTATTCGTCTTTTTAGTGGTGTTTGGTTGAAGAGCATAAGAATAAGTAATACGTGGGAATGTGGGATTAATTCCTGCAGGCGGAGTAGATACGAGTTTCTAAATCATAAATGAAACCTAAAAATGTGGGTTGTCTCAACTCGCTAACCATCAAGAAACGATAGAAACTTCCAAGTTCTTATGCTTCGTACTATATTTTCTTTTCGCTATTTCCACGTGTATGCTTATCGCAGAAGTGAGGAAACAAATAAACCATTGAAAGAAGGGGTGGAAAGAAAAAGGAAGAAATATCCCTCAAAAAGACGCAAAAGAGAGCTCACAAACACGACGAAAGTAAGCAATGTATCTCAAAGTGGTACTTAGTTACCAGTAAGATGGACAGAATGTTGAGTGCTCTATATAACTTAAATTTCGCTACTAGTTAGTAGTTTATACAATTATACGTGCTTCTATATCACATACACAACAAGCTCTAAACAAACGGCCACCGTACAAGTATATCAAGCTTTTATACAAACAGAGCAAGCTATTTTGCCAAATCTAGAGATGTAAAAGGTCAGTACAGGATAGTCAAATGATCATAAGAATTCAAGTTTTGTGTGTCATATTATGGACAAGATTACAAATTACTCTGCAATAGATCATATTAGGGTACTAAAGATATTCTTTTCAATCCGTATTCATTCTCAACCTAATGATATTAGTTTTCGGGCCAGCTTATCAAAATTTTCAACATAGAGCCTTATTATTGTGCAGCAGATAGAAATATGCAGATGCGTTACTTTAGTCGGTTCCAATCTCAATAGTTGTAAGTCAAAATTATTTAAGCTAGATCATTGCTAAAATAAATACTTCATACGTTATTATAGATCTAAGAAATCATCATAAACAATGATAAATAAGAAAAAAATTACACTATATGTGATAACTTACGACGCTTATTCATAGATTGCCTAGCTTTAACATGGGGAGATACAAGGCTCCGCACAAATATGGGGGCATTAATATATCTATGTGAGTTAGTTGCGGAAATTATATGGCCAAAGGGCTTGTCACTCTCACACGGGATGTTGTAATTCTGTTGTTTATGCGGTTCATACAAGCCGTGTATGACTTGGCGCTTAGCCTCACAATCATGTGGCAACATTACCCAAGACTGCTTAACATTGTAGTTGTTCATTATCCATATGTTATCAGGATGAGGATCGAATCCAAAATAATTGTATATGGATAGACATTCGTTCATAATCCCTAGTTGATGATAAGGCCTCCATTGATAGCGTGAATCATCAGGTTGGGGGATTTCTTTGAACTCTTCTTTAGACAAATCAAATGAAACAATTACAATCTTCTCGTAATGGTCTTTCATAAACCAGTGAAGAGCACCGTTACATAAAACACCAACTTCACTAATAAACCTATACTCGACTTGAATAACTTTCCAAACATTTGCTCTTAACGATAACACTTGAAAACATGTGTTGTCGCCAAGTATAACCTTGTAATCATCCTTGAAGAAATCGTAACCAAAACCACCATATAAAACCGTGAAATCCGGAATGATAATTGGTGGCCTTGGGATTTGTAGTTGTCTAACCTGTCTAATCGAGGGGTTAGCTATAAGAATTCGTTTGAAATCCATAGTAAGTATGCATACAAGGCCATTGGAAGAACCGACGATAAAAAATCTATTAGAAGGATAACTACTCATGAGATGGAAAAGACCATAGGGTAACCACTCCATAACAATCCTTCGAGTGTCATTATTCTTACGATCTTTGTTATGACTATGGATGAGATGCGTTTTAACGAAAATAGGGTCAGAGATTAAAGATAGCCATGACTTACACACGGACTTGTATCGAATGAGATCCTTAACATCCAATCTTGCTAGTATCTGCTCAACTATATCACTAGGGACACACACCGCCTTTGCCATGCAAACCCTAAACAGACAAAAAAAAGAAAAAAAGAGATACGGAATGTGTATGTTTGTATTTGTTACGATTTATATCTTTAACATAGGACTATATATATATATATATATATATATATATATATATATATATATATATATATATATATATATATATATATATATATATATATATATATATATAGTTTAAGCAGCATATAAAGAAGCTTGCGCTCAAAAAGGGTGGGCTTAATTTGACCCACGAAACTCCAACTTCTTACTTGGGCTCGGTCCAGTTCGTTAATTAATGTAAAAACTTTATTGTGTGATGAGGCGAATAGTTGTGTTACCCGACTGGTCCTAACGACCCGGAATGAAATTTCAAGACTGAAAATGATTGAGGGCCATATTCTATCTACTAAAACAAGGATTTATTTACGCGGCTCTATTTTGTATAGTAGTGAATGGTGACTGAACCAAGAGGGCAATATTATCACGTCACGTCAGTTTCACATCAGCATTCACTTTTATCACCAAACTAATTATTAAATGCCCAAAGTGGTGATCGGCACCCACCACTTAAACACAAATATATCTCGCAATACACACACAAAACAATGAAATTTCATTCGATCAAGAAGATAACTAAACCATCTCCAAAATTGAAGCACCCCGCGGCGTGATTTAGGAAGCATGTAATGGTGTTTGATGCGTGAATTGATGTTTCACGTAGAAAAATTCAAGCCATTCCAGTCGGTCTAAAAAATTGATAAGGGTATTTAAGCCCAAAAGCATTTATGACGTGTTATCATTTTTTATTTAATTTAATCCAGCCTAGCTAATTGTATTTAGTGTTTACGAAAAAGTTTATTAAATTTTGATATAGTTTATTATCTGAGTCACCTATAGGAGAAAAACTAGTTTATGATGACATGAAATGACTAGGTCCAAACTTATAAAGCTTTCCATTATATAACACATCATTACTTCATTAATCATTAGCATTCGTACTGTCAAATGATTTTTGATAGTTTAACACTGTGTACACTCTAAATTTATTGCATACCCTATGAGCAGCGTCCGCCACTGATTGGGATCCATATGTTGGGATGGGTATGAAAAGTCCATAAACGGCCACTAGAGTACCGGATAACCGCGGACAATAGAGTAAGAAGGCTCGACTTGGCTGAGAAAGCTAAATAGGATCATTCTCCGTTTACTTCTTTAGTAAGTTTTGAGTGTTCTTTTACCTTATTTGACTAGCTTATGAATTTCTTGAAGTTTAAGCTCATCAAATAAGCTGAGACAAACACATCCTTACATAATAGTTAGTTGTATGATGCTATGCTAATAGTTGTGAGTAGATAAATATTTGTTGCTAATATTGGTTTAAAGATGAAAATATGTTGTTAACATAGGTGAAACGATGAAACTATGAATTTAAGTTGCTAACATGATCTTACATGAGTTGAGGGGATAAAGTTACAATGATAGCATTGGTTAGAGGTCGAAATATGTTGCTAGCAATGATAAAAATATTACATGGCTATTCTTATGAAAATTGTAAAACTATATTCCTATTTCTTGGTATTTAACCTGGTAAGAAATCGTGAGATCATCTTATAATCAGGTATCATCCTAGTAGGCGTTGTCCCAGACCACAACGCCACCATGGCAGATGTATCAAACAAGCACCTCCACCCCCACAACCACTCATCAACAGAGGTTTACCCAACGCCATTAATTATTTGGTTTAGATCGCAAACCAGGTCCAGCNATGAAACTATGAATTTAAGTTGCTAACATGATCTTACATGAGTTCAGGGGATAAAGTTACAATGATAGCATTGGTTAGAGGTCGAAATATGTTGCTAACAATGATAAAAGTATTACATGGCTATTCTTATGAAAATTGTAAAACTATTTTCCTATTTCTTGGTATTTAACCTGGTAAGAAATCGTGAGATCATCTTATAATCAGGTATCATCCTAGTAGGCGTTGTCCCAGACCACAACGCCACCATGGCAGATGTATCAAACAAGCACCTCCACCCCCACAACCACTCATCAACAGAGGTTTACCCAACGCCATTAATTAATTGGTTTATATCGCAAACCAGGTCCAGCCTTATTATTAATTAAATTCGACACATCAATGGAACCGAAAGAAACTCACAAATTCTTAAGCCTCTTACTATTTTTTTTTTTTTTTCATTTTATGTAAGAGATGTCGTCAGCTAGTGTATAAAAGCATCTCGGTGGTCTGCTGTTGTTCTATGGAACTTAGAGGTACTAGAACAACTCCAATCAAACTGTAGACACTTAAAAGGAACTTTTTAGATTTCTCTAATAATCTTTTTTTTCTTCCCAAACTTGAAATTTTTAATTTATGTAGAACTTTTAGCATGTATGTAGAACTGCTGATGTAAAACAGTTTTAAGACCTGCAGTCGTTTAGCCCCCCTAGACAATCCTAGGAAACGGAAAGAAATAGATTGATCGAACGAAAACAGATGAACGCGACTAAATTGGTGTACAAAATAGGCTAGTCATAACATAAATGCAGAATTCTCTAAATTGAAATTTTAATGTAAACTAAGCCTAATAACGATGCTAGTTAAGATCATTTTTTTAGACATACAAAAACTGCCATGCTTTAGAGGCACAAATTCTTGACATGGAGAAGCGGGGATCAAATAACCGTAGTCGGATCCATGTGTATGAATATAGCAGAAGTGAAGAAAGAAAGAAACCATTGAGAGAGGGCGGTAAAAAGCTAAAAGGAAGAAGAGATTTCCCTTGAAAGGGCGCAGAGCTCACAAACACAATGAAAGTAAGCAATGTACCTTAAAGTGCCCCTTAGTTACGAGTAAGATGAACAGAATGCTGAGTGCTCTATATAACTTCAATTTCACTACTAGTTTATACGTGCTTATATATCACATACACAACATGCTCTACAAACGACCACCATACAAGTATATAAAGCTTTCACACAAACCAAGCAAGGTATTTTACCAAATCTAAAGATGTAAAAGGTCATTAGTACAGGATAGTCTAACGATAATAAGAATTAAATTTTTGCGTGTCATAATATGGTCAAATTGCAAAACAGATAAGCAATTATCGTCTGCAATAGATCATATTAGATTAATAAAGATATTCTTTTCAATCCGTGTTCATTCTCACCCGCACAATATTAATTTTCGGGTCAGCTTATCATATTCTTCAACATAAAGCCTAATTATTGTGCAGCAGATAGAAATATGCAGAAGTGTTACTTTAATCGGTTCCAATCTCAATAGTTGTAAGATAAAACTAAGCTAGATCAATGTCAAAATAAATACTTCATAGTTTATTATAGATTTAAGAAATCATCATAAACAATTATAAGTAAGAAAAATTTAAATATGTGATAACTTACGACTCTTATTCATTATATTGATTGCCTTTAACATGGGGTGATACAAGGCTGCGCACAAATATGGGAGCACAAATATATGTATGTGAGTTAACTGCGGAAATATATTGGCCAAAGGACTTGTCACTCTCACACGGAATGTTGTAATTCTCCTGTTCATACAGTTCATACAACGCGTGTATGACTTGCCGCTTAGCCTCACAATCATGTGGCAACATTTCCCATGACGGCTTAACATTGTAGTTGTTCATTATCCATATGTTATCACCAATAGTTGTATATGGATCTCAGTATATGGATAGACATTCGTTCATAACCCCTAGTCGATGATAATACCTCCATTGATAGCGTGAATCATCAGGTTGGGGGATTTCTTTGAACTCTTCTTTAGACAAATCAAATGAAACAATTACAACTTTCTTGTTATGGTTTTTCATAAACCAGTGAAGAGCACCGTTACATAGGGAAAATGATAAAAAAATACATTGAACTTGCCACTTTTTCCCATTGTATGTTGCCAACTATTTTTTTTTTCATTGTAACACAAAACTTGACATTTTTTGTCATTGTATGTACTAAGCGTCGCATCGTTAGTCCTTTACACTAACGGTCGTTAGTAAATAACTTAAAATTCCGTTTTCTTCCGATTTTACACGTTTTCATCCGTTTTCTTACGTTTTTGTCCGATTTTACACGTTTTCTTCCGTTTTTTTTTCGTTTTCGTCCGTTTTTTTACGTTTACGCCCGTTTTTTTACGTTTTCACCCGGTTTTTTACGTTTTCTTCCGTTTTTTAACCTTTTTTGTCCGTTTTTTACGTTTACGCTCGTTTTTTACGGAGGAAAACGTAAAAACCGGGCAAAAACGTAAAAAAATGGGCGTAAACGTAAAAAAATGGACGAAAACGTAGAAAAACACGCGGAAACGTAAAAAAAAGGAATAAAACGTAAAAAACCGGGTGAAAACGTAAAAAAACGGGCGTAAACGTAAAAAAAACGGACGAAAAGGTTAAAAAAACGGAAGAAAACGTAAAAAACCGGTTGAAAACGTAAAAAAACGGAAGAAAACGTTAAAAATTGTGTGAAAACGTAAAAAATGGGCGTAAACGTAAAAAAACGGACGAAAACATAAAAAAAATGGGCGAAAACGTAAAAAACGGAATAAAACGTAAAAACCGGGTGAAAACGTAAAAAACGGGCGTAAACATAAAAAAACGGACGAAAACGAAAAAAACTGAAGAAAACGTGTAAAATCAGACAAAACGTAAGAAAACGGATGAAAACGTGTAAAATCGGAAGAAACGGAATTTTAAGTTATTTACTAACGACCGTTAGTGTAAAGGACTAACGATGCGACGCTTAGTACATACAATGACAAAAAATGTCAAGTTTAGTGTTACAATGAAAAAAAAAATAGTTGGCAACATACAATGGGAAAAAATGTCAAGTTCAATGTATTTTTTTATTATTTTCCCTTATATAAAACACCAACTTTACTAATAAACCTATACTCGACTTGAATAACTTTCCAAACATTTGATTTGAACGATAACACTTGAAAACATCTGTTATCACGTACTATAACCTTGTAATCATCCGTTAAGAAATCGTAACCAAAACCACCATATAAAACCTTGAAATCCGGAATGATAATTGGTGGCCTTGGGAGTTGTTGTCTAACCTGTCTAATTGAGGGGTTGGCTATAAGAATTCGTTTGAAATCCATGGTAAGTAAGCATACAAGGCCATTGGAAGAACCGAGGATATAACATCTATTAGAAGTACTATCCATGCATGGCCGGTAAAAACCATAGGGTAACCACTCCATAACAATCCTTCGAGTGTCATTATTCTTACGATCTTTGTTATGACTATGGATGAGATGCGTTTTAACGAAAAAGGGTCAGAGATTAAAGATAGCCATGACTTACACACGGACTTGTATCGAATGAGATCCTTAACATCCAATCTTGCTAGTATCTGCTCAACTGTATCACTAGGGACACACACCTCCTTTGCCATGCAAACCCTAAAAAGAAGAGATATGGAATGTGTATGTTTGTATTTGTATAACCTAGGACCACAGATATAGTTTAAGCCGCATCTATAAAAAGCTTGAGCTCAAAAGTGTAATTTGATAGAACAAAATATCGTGGGTGGGCTAATTTGACCCACAAAACATCAACTTCTAACTTGGGCTCGGTCAAGTTAAAGCGCAACTTTTTTGTGTAATTTTTTTTAACATAACTTTTTTGTGTAATGATACAAATAACTTTCAAAAACAATTTGAACATTTTGTTTTCAAGCAAAAGAAGATATAATCAAGGGAAACCAATTCACTGTCGGGTGTCACGCTGACTGGTCACACGGCTAACATAAGGCGACAGACGATAGTACACGTCACATCAATCACAAAGACAATTTGAACGCATGACCCCCTGTTCTACGTTGCACATTCTTCGCCATTGAAGTATCATCACAAGAACAAGATGCGATCATATAAGAATCATATAAACATCCCTACTTTTAGAAGGAATCCATGTTCCAACTAACACAGATAACGTGATCGAGAAATGTAAAAATACTTTACATACTATCCATCAAAATACATTATAGTTAAAGTACTATGAATATATATTGTCATTCTACACGATCTAACGTGTGTGTTTAGAATAATATGGTCATTTCACATAACTTTATCTTCTTGATCTATTTATTTCCAGATTTTCATAAAGTATGCGAAAAACACATATTTGTTAGGGTAATGTGTTATTCAGTAATCCATGCGTGTATATTAGTGTAACTCTCAGTTGTGACTTTTTAACCGCTATTTTGCCTTTGTTTCAATCACTACAAAATAAATGCCATTTAGTGACTGATACCTTTTGTGACTGAAGAGTGAAAATGTCAATAAAACCATCATTTTAGTATTTCCCTCTTCTAATTAAAAAAGTTAAACAAAAGGTCAATAAACCATCATTTTAGATATTATAACAAAAAGGGTTCCATAAAACCATCTGAGCACATTAACACCTTATCTCCCCCTCTCTCTCTCTCCGACAGCAACTCCGGCCATCAACACCTTCACCTCCGGCTACCATCACCGTTACCGGAAGTTGTGATTGGTTCAATTTCTTTTGAGGTAATCTTATTATTCCATTTCTAGTCTCTTTAAACCTGATTATCCGCTTTAGTCCCGTTTGCTCCCAAAATGCTATTATATGATTTACAAGTGTTTGAATGAAATACGTGTTCTGTTTGTGTATGCAATCCAAGTGTTTGATGAAATGTTTGAATGAAATACGTGTTCTGTTTGTGTATGCAATCAAGTGTTTGATGAAATGCTTGAATGAAATGTATGTTTTAACTAATTGCGGCTCTATGTAGGGGCAACTTTACTTTGTTTGATGACTCAATCATAGTAGTTTTGGTAACCAGTTTCAAGACTTAACCAAGTTTAACTAGGACATGACTCGTAGGCTTTTGCCTACCTTTGCCAATGAGAACACACCAGTCTTCAGAGAATTGCTTAAGTTAGAGTTAATGGTTATCTACGGACTATGGACCAAAGACATTTCCATATACTCACACACGTTATCATTACACAATTACGTTCCAGAAACTAGAGTTAAAAATGCAGGTCCATACCTACAATTACACTTATGTGGAACGGGTTCTTAGAGTTAAACATGGTGAAAGGGTATATTAGTATCCCATTACTTCAGAATTATGTATAGTGTCTCCCATAATTGTTCAAGAAACAATAAAACAGAGACTTTACATCACAGATAATGGTTTCTGGTGATTGACTTATTCCCTTTCTTTGCGTAGCCGTTTCATTTGGGATAAAACAAATTACTGATAAATCTGATTTGTTTACACTACTGTGACGTTACTGCTTTTCAGAGTATTACGACTGCCAAACTCTCATTTGCTCTTGTTATACTGCTTTTCAGGTTACTTGCAGATATCTTTTGTAGATGTGCAGCTGATTGATGGAGTTTGTGTAGAGCATTTATCCAGAATTTTTTTTTTCTTTGTTATCCTTGTTTGATGTTGGTCATATCTAAAACCTTAAGGTCCTGAATACTTGTGCTCAGTTTAACATGTGGGAACCATTTGATTCTTATGTAGCCATATACATATGTACTCAGTTTCGACTTGTTTTTGGCAATAAAGTTACTTTGTGGTTTCAATATATGTGAATTTCTTATAAATTCATGTTTTATATAGTTTGTAAGCAAATACAATAGAAATGGAAAAATGCAGGGGGAAAAATGCAGTAGAAATGGAACAATGATTGTTCAAGACTTTTAGTGACTGAAATATATCAGTGACTAGTAAATTGTTTTAAGTTTTGCTTTCAGAACCTTATATTGACACATAACAATCAGACACAAAATCAAACAGACCTTTTGTGACTGATATTAAGTGTCAAAAAAGACTTTTAGTGAAGGTTCCTTTAGTGTCACTTTTTCTTTCAGTGGGAGAAGACCAAAATGCCAATAGTGACTGATTTTATGCTTTTTCTGACGCTTTTAATCAGTCACTAATTGTCATTTATCTTGTAGTGAATGTAAAATATTTGACTTCTGCTTATAATAACAGTGTAACCTTGGTGAAACTGCTTTTGTTTATAATGCGATTTTTGGCTTAATTAGCGTCTAATTTCATACTCAACGTCTGTGTTGAAGAAGAATTTTAAAACGTGTAGGTAAATGATTCTTCTACTTTAACTTGAACTGCAATGCTTGTGACTGTAAATAAGAGTACTTTCAAAATAAGTAAACCAAGATTACACTGTTTCAAGAGGAAAAATCGATAAATGTTTGTAAAGAACCAAGAGAATGTGATCGAGAATTGGAATAAAATGTTTGACGCGTGGCTTTTTCGTGTGTGACATGATGATTCTCGGCTTTATATGCTTAAGGACGGCCTCTATACTATACTTAACATTTATCCTTTTTGCACGTCTATTTCTTTCACCTAATCGACTAATTCCTTTTCTTAGTGGTGTTTGGTTGAAGAGTATGGGAATAAGGAAATACGTCAAAATGTGGGATTCATACGGGTGTTTAGTTAATTCATACGAGTTTCTAAATCATGAATATAAAAAAATTAAGGCAAAATGTGGTATTTGCCTTTTGTAGGGAGTGAGGATCGAACCCTTGACCTCTAGGTTGAGAGACAAGCGGTTTTCCAACTGATCCAACCNAAAATATCGGTTCATCTCATATTCTCAATTCGCAAACCCACAAGACACGATAGATGTGGAAAACCCATTTGAGCTTTGCGTCAATCCATACCAATAGTAAAAACCAAATGCTACCTTATTATCAATGAAATTCGACACATCAATGGAGCCGAAAGAAACTCCCAAATTCTTATGTGTAGTACAATTTTGTTTCTTTTCAAAGAGATGTTCTATGGAATTTAGAGGTACAAAAACAACTACGATCAGACTGTATATTCAAAGAAAGTTTTTAGATTTTAAAAGTGATTGACTAGTTATTGTCTAAACATTATTCATTTCTGTTTATTGGTTCTCAGAAGTTGTAATAGAAAAAAGTTTCTTGAGAGAATGTATGGTATGTTTGGCAAAAGTAACTGTTGCTGGTGCTGGAGATGGTGTTGGAGACGAGGATTATAAAAAGATGTTATTTTATAAGTTACATGAAGTAACATTTGGTTTTCAGAGATTATGGAAGATTATTTTATTTTATTTTTATAATCTCTTGTAAGTTAGTCTGGCAAACAAAAATTAATTTTTAAGTAGCTTATTTTTTGAAAAAATAAATATAGTCTCTCAACAATCTTGTATGCCAAACATACCCGCAACTCAACCAACAAATCCCTTAGTTTAAGGTTCTATACCTGAAAACAAAGATTAATTATGAGATAAATTTCAACTAAAGTTTTCATGAAAATGATTGAGTTATGAATAAGGAAATATGAATTTTGATAAGACTTGCTTTTTTTTTAATTTATCATGTTTTTTCCTTTCTACTATATGAAGTTTTGGTCTTCAAGTTCTAACTAGATATCAATTTTTTTTTTTCTTTTTTGTTAATCCCCAGTGATTTGTTACTACTAGACGAGTACCCGTGCATAGCAACGGGATTTTATAGCGACATATAGTTTATTGATAAAAAAAAGTTTATAGGTTATAAACGAAAAATAATGTTTTGAAACCTGGTTCGACCCGGGTGGTTCAACCGGTTGAACCGTTCCGGTCGAAAAATGGGTCGATTTAAACCGGGTCAACTTGCTAGGTTGGGTCGAAAACGGGTCAAATTAAACCGGGTCAACCCGCCGGGTTTGAAGCGTCCCGGGTCAACCCGGTTTGTGTTTTAATTGGTTGTATTTAATTTGGTAGATATGTTTTTAATTGGTTGTACAATGTAAATAAATCATTGTACTTTTAAGTAATTGAGTTTTAATAAGAGTATTAATTACATTAATTTTCTCTCACATTTGACTTTCAATACTCAACTTTCAAGACTCATCTTTTTCAAGTTTGATCATTTTTCCATTATAGACAGTTTAGATATGTATCCAAAAGTTTAAATTGGCCGAAAAACTCTCGGCCCGCGTACTTTACTAATTTGTTAGTATATGTAATAGACTATTTTCTTGGGCATATATGCATTATTGATTGATGTAATATATGTGTTTTGGGACCGGTATTGTCGTTGGGCTCCCGGACAACTTTTGAATACGGAAAGAGTTAGATTGATCAAACAAAAACAGAAGTCGACACAACTAGACTGCTATACGAAATTGGCTCATAACATAAATGCAGAGTTCTCCAACCTTGAATTTCAATTTTAGCGAAGCCTGTTAACAATGTTAGTTAAGATTATGTTTTGACATGATGATGTGATCCATTATACAATTAATCATAATTTAAACCATGATTTTATTTATCCAACTCAACTTGTCGAGCCATACATTTATTTGTAGCTTAAAAAGATCAAACACAATGTTCAAAATAAATGTGAAGTACAATCACTATGTTCTTAGCTTCAATTTTTATATGTTTTTTCAAGCGCAATTAATGCCTTTTCTCTTTAGTTATGAAACCATGTTATGCAAATTTACTTTTATATAGCAATACCTGCAATGACAGTAGCGAACATTGTTCATCACTTGTCATCTTAGCGTCACGTTATCATACTATTTTTAACAATTTTTTAACCATTTTTACTAGCAATCGTCACTACCCATTACTAACTAATTTAAAATACTCAATATATAAACAAAAAGGAATTGTATGAATTTTCGTATGGTAAAATGAGACCAAATGAACTTGTTAATAACATATTATTATTATTATAACAGTTAAAAGCAGTTAAGTTGGTTAAAACTCAATAGTTACAACTGTTTGACCCTACAAGGGGGCGCAATCCCTTTAACCCTTGTTAAGGATTCGGTGATTTGACTTCTGTTGGCTGATTTGACTTCTTTGATGGATTCGGTGACTTTATCGAATTCAGGTGATCGATGGGTTTGTGATTTGGTTAGTGATGGTAACTTCCGAGTTAAGGAGATTCGTAACTACATTGATGATCTTTTCCTTCCGCATCAAACTGCCCCGACTAGATGGATAAAATATATCCCTATTAAGATTAACATATTCGCTTGGCGAGCTCGGCAAGATTATTTACCGACTCGAGTTAATCTGATTCGCAGAGGAATCACCATTGAGTCGTCTCTTGGTCCAGTTTGTTCAGTCTGCGAGGAAGATGTTTGTCACATCTTCTTCCGTTGTGATTTGGCTCAGCTTGTTCTTCGTCGCATATGCAGATGGTGGGGCTTAGATCCTCATGACTGGTCATCGTTTCTAGAGTGGCAATCTTGGATTCTTTCGATTCGGTTCTCCTCTAAGGTCAAAGCTATGTTGGAGGGTGTGTTCTTCGTATCTTGGTGGTTTATCTGGAACTTTAGAAATCGGACCATTTTTGAAGAATCTCCTCCAAGACGTTCGGAGATTTTTGATACTATAGTTTTTTGTGCTTTCAATTGGTGTAAAAGTCGTTGTCATACAACGTTTTCTTGGGATGATTGGTTAAAGAATCCCCAATTTATTTCCTTGTAATTGTTTCTAGCTCCTTGCTAGTTTAATAAAATTTCGCCGTTCAAAAAAAA
>LBNU01003542.1:71598-93354 GCA_014162995.1 Artemisia annua | reverse complement strand
TATTTTTTGGTGTTATGTTATTTGGTGCTGAGATGATGTGGCGCTGACGTGGCGTGGTGTTATTTTATAACTTGAGTTACCACTCTTTTTACTCTAATAGTTGAAAGAAGGGTTTTGATTAAATTATTTTTTTTAAAACAAAAGAAAGGAAAATAGATATATATGGACGGATAAAAAAAAAAGAAAGAAAATATACCCCAATTTGATTGATGCAACTCACATGCCATGTATTTGTGACTTTTAGAGTTTTTGATTAAATTATTTCTTTTAAATAAAAGAAAGGAAAAGAGATACTAATAGCCTAAATGTATCTTATTTGTCACCATATTTTTTTTTTATATATATCTAATTATTTTCTTTTGCTATTTATGTACCCAACTTGCATTTTGCGTCACTTGTGTGACTAGTAAGATACATTTATAGGTCATTATCCCAATTGAAAATCAAAAGAATACGGAAGGGGATCCTCTCATGTTCAATTTAAACATGAGAAGTCATGTTGTTATGTTGTGCAAGGAAATTTAATTTTAAAAAAATAAAGGTCTCACAATAGATGACTCATTTTTAGTTATCACTAACAAAAAAATTCAACATTATCTCTTAAATTTAAATTCAAATTCAACATTAGAGGATCTCAATCTAAAGTTTACATCGAAACACCGAACACAACACAATGGTCCATCAACAAATAAAAGCGTAACTACAAAAAAAATAGTTGATTCTACACACTTTATTTTCACACTTTTCAAAAGTGTGTAAAATTTTATTACTCATTTCGTCCCATATTTATAGTCCACATTTTTTTTTTCGGGTTATCCCAAATTAGTTGTCCACTTTTAAAAATAGATAGAGAATATAGATCAAGTTTACTATATTATCCTTACTTGAGGTTATTATTACAAGCTTTAAAAAAGTTATAAAGTAATTGGTTAAGAGTAAAATTTTCTTTTTTGCAAAAAGTAAAAAGATAAAGCTCTAATGGTGATATTTTTTTAAACTTCTATGTTTTTTGTCTGTGGACAATAATTTTGAGACAGAATGAGTAGTTTGTTAACATTTAATGATATGTAAAAGTTGGTTACAAGTGTGAAAAAAATATCTAACTATCTTATAAAGTATTTAGGCCTACTAAATATAGAAATACTTAAATTAAGCATTACATATTTTAATGCTAAAAGTACAAGTAATGTCAACACAATTAGACATTTACTGTAATACATTAAAATCAATACAACTAGACATTTACAAGTTTTGTAGCTATATGTACACGCCACTTTCGGCCATTAATGGCCTAAAAATTAATGCAAACCTTAAAATTTAACATTACACCTTTTAATGCTAAAGGTACAAGTAATATCAACACAGTTATACATTTAATGCCTTAAAATTCAGCATTACAACATTAAATTAAAACATTATTAATACTCCTATTAAAACACCTCATTACTTAAAAATACAATGAGTTATTCATATTGTACAACCAGTTAAAAGCATAGCTATCAAATTAAATACAACCAATTAAAACACCCCCTTACTAAAAAGTACAATAAAATTTTCACAATGTACAATATAAACAATCTACAACATCCAAAATATAAAATAACTAAATACACTAATTAATGTTATTTTTAAAACACCCCTAAAATGAAAAGTACATGTTATTATACATATTGTACAAACTAATAAAACACACAAAAGTTTATACAATCTAAACAAGTTGATGGTACATATATTTTTTTATATATATATCTAATTATTTTCTTTTACTATTTATGTACCCAACTTGCATTTCGCGTCACTTGTGTGACTAGTAAGATACATTTATAGGTCATTATCCCAATTGAAAATCAAAAGAATACGGAAGGGGATCCTCTCATGTTCAATTTAAACATGAGAAGTCATGTTGTTATGTTGTGCAAGGAAATTTAATTTTAAAAAAATAAAGGTCTCACAATAGATGACTCATTTTTAGTTATCACTAACAAAAAAATTCAACATTATCTCTTAAATTCAAATTCAACACTAGAGGATCTCAATCTAAAGTTTACATCGAAACACCGAACACAACACAATGGTCCATCAACAAATAAAAGCGTAACTACAAAAAAAATAGTTGATTCTACACACTTTATTTTCACACTTTTCAAAAGTGTGTAAAATTTTATTACTCATTTCGTCCCATATTTATAGTCCACATTTTTTTTTCGGGTTATCCCAAATTAGTTGTCCACTTTTAAAAATAAATAGAGAATATAGATCAAGTTTACTATATTATCCTTACTTGAGGTTATTATTACAAACTTTAAAAAAGTTATAAAGTAATTGGTTAAGAGTAAAATTTTCTTTTTTGCAAAAAGTAAAAAGATAAAGCTCTAATGGTGATATTTTTTTAAACTTTATGTTTTTTGTCTGTGGACAATAATTTTGAGACAGAATGAGTAGTTTGTTAACATTTAATGATATGTAAAAGTTGGTTACAAGTGTGAAAAAATATCTAACTATCTTATAAAGTATTTAGGCCTACTAAATATAGAAATACTTAAAATTAAGCATTACATATTTTAATGCTAAAAGTACAAGTAATGTCAACACAATTAGACATTTAATACATTAAAATCAATACAACTAGACATTTACAAGTTTTGTAGCTATATGTACACGCCACTTTCGGCCATTAATGGCCTAAAAATTAATGCAAACCTTAAAATTTAACATTACACCTTTTAATGCTAAAGGTACAAGTAATATCAACACAGTTATACATTTAATGCCTTAAAATTCAGCATTACAACATTAAATTAAAACATAATTAATACTCCTATTAAAACACCTCATTACTTAAAAATACAATGAGTTATTCACATTGTACAACCAGTTAAAAGCATAGCTATCAAATTAAATATAACCAATTAAAACACCCCCTTACTAAAAAGTACAATAAAATTTTCACAATGTACAATATAAACAATCTACAACATAATCCAAAATGTAAAATAACTAAATACACTAATTAATGTTATTTTTAAAACACCCCTAAAATGAAAAGTACATGTTATTATACATATTGTACAAACTAATAAAACACACAAAAGTTTATACAATCTAACAAGTTGATGGTACATATAGTTTTGAAAACCAGACCGGACCACGGGTTCAACCGGGAACCGGTGTCGCCACTGGTTCGGCTAGCCAATAAAAGCTATCCAAAAATGAACCAAAGAGGACCCGTTGGAACCGATACAAACTTGTGAGCCATGCCTCATCGGGATCTATTTCTCCGGTTAATTGTCACATGGTACCCGCCGTTGCAACGGTACCCTGCTAGTATAAAATAATAGATTTTCCACAATTATAGGTGTGGAGGTTACTTGTAACACACAAATTCTCCACACTTCCTCAAAGTGTAGAGAATTTTGATGTTACAAATAAAAGTGTGATGAAATCTTATAATTCTTCACATTTAAAAGGTTTTTTTTTTTTTTTTTAATTTTAAATTTTTTTTTGACACAACTATTAATGTGAAAAATCTGTTGTTTTATGATTTTTTCCACACTCATTAATGTAATCAATTTTTACACATCATTAAGTGTTAATAAACTAATAAAATATTGTGGAAATAAAAGTTTTTGTAGTGTGTTACTTAGCTAGTAGACTATTTGGATTTGCTTCTGTTGTGTGATATCACAATACTCATGTAATTTCTTGTGTATTAGAGTTCAAAAATACATCTTAGGCGTGTGTTTTTTTAACAATCCGTGTAACACATTTGATTAGCCTCCTAACTTTTTTTTTTAATCAAATCTAACCTCTAACTCACTCACGTAAATGTGTCTCTGCTGGTGTTATGCATGTGTAAATATGTTGTATTTGACAAGCATATATAGCGGCCGATTACTCACACGTATTTGGTTGGAGTTTCTAGACCTTCAACTAGCTAGGACGAATGAATTGTTACACTAATATTATGAAAAAATAAATAAAAAGAAAACATACTGTTCATAATCATAAATTAAATAATCGGTTTGCATAAGACCATGATTATAAAAGTCCATACTAGCTATGAAAAGTTGACTAGACAATCAGTTATGTAGATACAATTTATAGTCGATAAGAATTTATTTACCTTAAAGTTGATTGCTTGAGAAGCAAATTCTTCTTCGTCCTTTAAATATCGAAATTTTTAGCAGCTAGGGTTTTTGAGAACCGAATGGATTCGTTTTAATTTATACTGCATGTTTGCAAACTAAATTAATTACTTTCAGTATTTATTATTTTGGAATAAATAAATCGAATCCTTATTCTTTACCATATCTAAACTCTAATTCCATGCTTGATTGTTAGAGCTTGCAAAACAGTCCCTTTAGTTTTGTTTCATGTCATTTTTTATTTTATTTCATCTATCAAAACCGATGCTGTCTGCAAATCGATATCATTATATTGGATTTACATAGAGGTGGAAGATAAACGAGCAACAAACTGCGTCGCTAGTCATTTTTAGATTGCAAAACTAATTCTTTTGAAAACAACATTTGTGAATATAAGTGTCATAACATTACTATGCATTACTCGTTGAACTCTGTTGAAGAACTCTACTGACTCAAGGATGAACAAAAGAACAAGAGAACCAAACGGGAACCGAGAAGAACCGAAATGGATCCAGACCTGATAGTTCCGATTCCGGTTCTTGTATTTGAGGTTTTTTGGTTTTTGGCTCGGTTTGGTTTGGGTGCACCGGTTCTCAGTTCCGAAACCGAATATCTAATCATTCTAAAAACATGTATTTTTCTTTATATACTCAAACATTTCATGAAATAGATTTGTTTATAAAACCATGAGCAAGTCAAAAACACTTCTTGGTTTGATCTAACAAAAACGCAACTCAGTTTCCCTCTGGTTCTCTTGTTCTTTACTCTTCGCTATTTAAGACGATGTGATTGTGAATGATATGTAAGAACAATTAGAGAAACTGCGCAGAAGAGATGAATGGAAATAAATAGTGAAACCATAAACGGTTTTGGTTATTTAGTTGGAAAAAATTTGTAGTTATTTTATTTTTCAAATTGTCATGTGTTATTATTTTGTTAAACCTTTAAACATTGTGAAACTATAGCATGATTTTTTTGAGTTTATATTATAGTTGTAAAACGGTATTGCTTTTTATTGGCCTAATTCATTAGTGCACTAGTTTTTTTTTTTTTTAATTTATTTATTTATTTATTTATTTATTTATTTATTTATTTATTTGTTGAAAATCGATTTCTAACCGGGTAGACCCGAAGGACCGGAACCGAAAACTATATTTGGTTCGCTCCTTACTTCCTACTTTTTTACAAAATTGATTCCCTAATCCATCGTATCCGGTTCCGTTTCCGGACCGGCACTCCTCTAAGTGCAAGGACACTAAAAATATCACACTTTTTACTTTTACTTTGACAAGATCCCCTACGACATCTTGTAACTAAAAGTTGTTACAATCTAATTGGCGTACTAAACCTTTAATTTCATTATCAAAGTATTTACTATTTAAATGAACAGCAGTGTTTGTTTAAATGAGTTTACACCTTACACGGGTTATTTATAGTGGACATGTTTAAGTGTGTAAAGTTTAGTCTAATGTTTATTTGAAATTATTTTGTCATTGGTTGACCAACCTTTATCTCTTTCAAATTTACATCTTTTACGTTTTCTGGGCACATAAGGACGACAAGTTTACATTTAAGGACTCACGACCATAAGCTCTTGGTTACATGTTACAATCTAAAGTTACTAAATAAATGGACTCAAGTGGCCAAATCAAACCAACCAAAGAGGATTTAGCTTGATCACTTTGTGCTTTATTATTGTTTTTCCTTCCAATGTTGGGTGAAAACGCCGTCTTTATCAAGCTTCAACTAGCTCGTGCATGAAGATCATAATATGGTTAACTCGTATTGCGTGTCCTCCAAACTAGGGTGCAAAGGAGTCGAGCTTTTTTCGAGTAACCCGAGCTCGTTCGAGCCGAGCTTTATCAAGACTCGAGCCCGAGCTCGAGCCCAAAAACCGAGTTCAAAATGTTTATCGAGTCGAGCTCGAGCTTATATAAGCTCAACTTGATTTATTGTCGAGTTTTCCGAGCTTATAAGTTATACATATCTTTTTATATGTAACATGTATAGTTTAAGGGCTTATATGTAATTACACTAAGTTTAACAAATAATTTGTTTATTTACAAATTTAGCAAGCTTTTCGAGTCGAATTCAAATTTTATCTTATACTTCAATTTTAGTTGGTTAGAAAACACACATCATATCAAGCCGATAATATTGTTGAGTCGAGCATTGACAAGTTAGTCTCGATTCGACTCGTTTACACTCCTGCTCCAAAATGAATCAAAAGTTGATTACAAAATTTGGACGTGGGTTAGGGTCATCTGTTTCTTCGACTTTTATTCCACTTTCAGATATCCTCATCTCCAACTCTAATCTTGTATACTATTGATCTTTGTGCATGAGGAAGTTGGAGCTTATAGATACTATTGTATACCATCAAAAATCTCGACTCTTGGCTTTTACGATTGATAAGAAATAATCTTTTGCACGTTTAGCTGTTTAGAAGTAATGAAACGACAAAGTAACATACATGGTCATTTTTAATGGCAAGTGGAAGTGTGGAGCCTAAGAAATATATATGGTCAATTTTAAGTGGCAATGTGGGTTTTCTTTTTCACTGAATGAGTGGGTCCAAACCCATGTTTCATCTTAATAGGGAGGTTTACAAAAACCTTTTTCTCTCAATAGTGGCGGAGCTAAAAAAAAATTCTTGGGAGGGCTGAAACAATTTTTTCCATAAGAACATTAGATGGGAGGGCCGAAACAATTTTTTTTCCCGAAGAACACATGAACTCGTGAAAAAATACACTAACTGGCTTAGGCCTAGGAGGCTGGGACCCTTCCCGGTCCCTTAATAGCTCCGCCCTTGCTCTCAATTAAGTGGTTAATCTAGTATTATCTTCAAACGACTTAATTTAGTAAACAACACCAATCTCACTTACAATCACACATCGACGGAGAGAAGAAGCAAAGGGGAAGGGATTATCTGTATAAACAAAGGCCCAAAGGAAAACTACACATACCTTTCTCGGCCTTTTGTTATCTCTTCCAATAACAAATTATAAACCATCTGGTTATTATTCTCACCATTTGTTATCTCTTCACCATAACATTTGATCACATTTCGACACCCGCGAATATTATCCAATATTTCTTTCTCCTTTTGTTTGGAACCTGAAACAGAGACTTTTGCAGATTTAACAGCCATAATCCTAGGATAAGAACTATATCTAGATTTAGGCTTTTTAAGGTTTGCATAAGGGAATATGTTAGCTACAATTTTTTGTAGCCAACTCCCTACAATTTTGTGTTACATTCTGTGGGTCCCTGAGTCTATTTGTGGGTCCTGAGTTATTTTTATGGGTCCCTGAATTCTTTCTTGTATAATTTTAGAGGGGGATTGTAGCCAATTCGCTACAATAATTGTAGCCAAGATATCCCCTTTGCATAATGTACTACTATTCAATTTAGCCACTGTAAGGTTGAACCGAAGATTTTCATCAGTGATGTTGTGGATAGTAACACTAGTTATTTAATTTATATGTTTTGTTGTTATTATCAATAAATACTTTAGACTTTAATTATAATGAAAAGCAAGAAGGATTATAGTATTACATAGGTTGTTAGGATTATAGTTAGATTATAAATTACTTATATACCCTTAATAGTTAGTTAGGATTATAATTAATCTCATCCATTGATTTTAAATCAAGGTCAAAAATTCTTCTTATTCTTTTTACTAAAAATTCTCTTTTTATTTGATCTCACCCCACGTGCGGCATATGTAAGTCAAAACGTGCGTATGCAAAACAAAAAAATAAGAAGAGAGAATCCACCCCAAGTTTGTACCAACTACATCTGCAACACCAAGTGTAGGGATTGAAGTGAACATACAGCGGTACTATTAAGTGCATCCCAGTAATATAATAGTGGCACAGTTTGACCACTTATCTATTGAAATACTATAGTAGTCTTAACTAATTATAAAGCAAAAATGGTCAACAAGTCAAGAAGTGAAAAACTGAATTTTCACTTAATCCCCATTTTGCCCTTGTCCATCTTATCTAAAAAAACACACAATACCCCTCTCATCTTCTCTCTAAGTCCATTCCCATCAATAAACCCATTCTTCATCTCTCTCTCTACAATAAACACAGGTTATTATTCTCACCATTTGTTATCTCTTCACCATAACATTTGATCACATTTCGACACCCGCGAATATTATCCAATATTTCTTTCTCCTTTTGTTTGGAACCTGAAACAGACTTCTGCAGATTTAACAGCCATAATCCTAGGATAAGAACTATATCTAGATTTAGGCTTTTTAAGGTTTGCATAAGGGAATATGTTAGCTACAATTTTTTGTAGCCAACTCCCTACAATTTTGTGTTACATTCTGTGGGTCCCTAAGTCTATTTGTGGGTCCTGAGTTATTTTTATGGGTCCCTGAATTCTTTCTTGTATAATTTTAGAGGGGGATTGTAGCCAATTGGCTACAATAATTGTAGCCAAGATATCCCCTTTGCATAATGTACTACTATTCAATTTAGCCACTGTAAGGTTGAATCGAAGATTTTCATCAGTGATGTTGTGGATAGTAACACTAGTTATTTAATTTATATGTTTTGTTGTTATTATCAATAAATAAAATTTGTATTTTAGACTTTAATTATAGTGAAAAGCGAGAAGGATTATAGTATTACATAGGTTGTTAGGATTATAGTTAGATTATAAATTACTTATATACCCTTAATAGTTAGTTAGGATTATAATTAATCTCATCCATTGATTTTAAATCAAGGTCAAAAATTCTTCTTATTCTTTTTACTAAAAATTCTCTTTTTATTTGATCTCACCCCACGTGCGGCATATGTAAGTCAAAACATGTGTATGCAAAACAAAAAAATAAGAAGAGAATCCACCCCAAGTTTGTACCAACTACATCTGCAACACCAAGTGTAGGGATTGAAGTGAACGTACAGTGGTACTATTAAGTGCATCCCAGTAATATAATAGTGGCACAGTTTGACCACTTATCTATTGAAATACTATAGTAGTATAGTATATCACTCTAAGATTAACTTTCAAAATTTTGATAAAAGTGACAACCTTTTAGGACATTGAAGAAATTTGACTAGGTTACTGGGTCAAAATGATAAAATAACAGTTTGACATATCATTATGTTGACTTTTATGTGTTGACTTGGTGTTTGGAAACAGTTGACTTTGTGTTTGAAAAAAGAGGAGATGATTTTGATGATTTAGACGCACTCAAATTGCCTATTTATCAAACATCTATTCAATAAGTTGTAAATCAAACCGTGAAAGTTCGCTTCAAATATTATGGACTACCAAATAAGATCAAGGTAAGACCAGCTTACCTTGAATAATATGCTAAAAACAAAAAAACAGTAAATCAAACAATCGAACCAAAGATGATGATCAGAGCACGTTCTATTAAGAACACCAATTTATTTTAAACTCATCTGACAGCTTGATGTACTCAGCATCGTCTTGAAAACTTCTCCAAGACTTAGAGTAATTCGTTGTTAGGGTTTCCCATTGTCCATTGCGAGGATTTTTTATTTGAACATCTTTCAGAATACTCTTATCCAGCTTCCCCGTTTCAATTAGCTTATACATGATATTTTTGACGTTCGTTCTCGATGTAAGAGAATAAGCCCTAAGATAATTGGGATAGAAAATCGACAAAAGTGCCTGGAAAATTAATGAGTGCTTTGGAAAGTGTGCATCAGAAAATGTTGTGTTGGTCTTGAAGGATAGCTGTTGCACGTTCCTAGCCGGAAACTCAGTTCTTCTTCTGAGATCATCAATGTCGAAGTTCTCTGGCACGAATCTATAACCCGTCTCATCATTGATTTCAATGTCGAACGTGCTTGATAGATTCAGTATTTCCCTTATGTTAAGAAAGAACGAATTGAGATCATCGAGATTTTCCAAGATTAGGCCGAGCTTAATATGCTCAGGAGAAGCAGCTGGAAAGAAGAGACCAGGCATTTTACAGCCATCGTAGCAGAAATAAAGTAATTTTGAGGCATACACTCGTATGTTGATTTGCACTCTTTCCCACAAAGAGAGACTCAATCTCTTCAAGGAAACACAAGTAATATCCAAGGTTTCTAGCGTACAACTAATCATTTCAAGTGTCAAAACCTCGAGGAAGGGAAATTCTGATTTGATCATGTTGGAAAATGTTGTGTCCACTATCACAGCACCTAACGACAATTCTCTCACACTCCTAAATAAATCCCTTTTGAATGGTACAAGCAACCATTTTGGATGGTAGAAAGATAAGCAACGAACACTTGGGACATTGTAAATTTCCAAAATGCTGTTTTCTCCGATTGGTTGTATTTTCAATTCATGAAGATAAAGAAGATTTTTAACCTTAATAGTCTTCAAGTCATGATCCAGATCAAATGAAATGTTTATCTTCTCAAGTAAGCTACAAGTCGAAAGTAGGTTATTAAGCACCACTTCACTTATGCAACTACCTAGTAACTCGAGCTCGAGTACTCGTAGGGACGAATATCTGATCATGGGATTTTCATTCATCCTGACGTCAGCGTACTCAACTCTTAAACTTAAAGTATTTAGGTTTTCACAAGAGAATATCTCATCTGGAATTGTAAACGAATAATTATCTTCTGTTTCATCGATTAGTCGTATTTTCAGTTCCTGGAGATAGAGAAGGTGTTTAACCTTAATTGTCTGCAAGTAAAGAAGCTGACATGAAATGTCTATCTTCTCAAGTAAGGTACAAGTCGAAAGTAGGTTATTAAGCACCACTTCACTTATGCCAACACGTAGTAACTTGAGCTCGAGTACTCGTAGGGACGAACATTTGATCATGGGATTTTCATTCATCCTGGCGTCAGCATCCTCAACTCTTAAACTTAAAGTATTTAGGTTTTCAAAAGAGAATATCTCATCTGGAATTGTAAAGGTATAATTATCTGGTGTTTTATGGATTGTGAGGGAAAGCTCTCTGAGACAACTTTTTGAAGCTAGTAACTGAATCCATTTAAGTACTTTCTGGTGCTTGGTATCAATGTGAAGATGAAAACATTCGATTGACATGTTGCCGTTGAGATATCGTAAAAGAGTGCGATCAATCGACTCCATGTTCCTTTTTCCTTGTATTTTGTTATCACCATTTGCACATTTAGTAAACCTGAGGGTTGGTATAGTAGAGAAAGCGTGTAGCCATGACTTAGACAAGACANAATTAATGAGTGCTTTGGAAAGTGTGCATCAGAAAATGTTGTGTTGGTCTTGAAGGATAGCTGTTGCACGTTCCTAGCCGGAAACTCAGTTCTTCTTCTGAGATCATCAATGTCGAAGTTCTCTGGCACGAATCTATAACCCGTCTCATCATTGATTTCAATGTCGAACGTGCTTGATAGATTCAGTATTTCCCTTATGTTAAGAAAGAACGAATTGAGATCATCGAGATTTTCCAAGATTAGGCCGAGCTTAATATGCTCAGGAGAAGCAGCTGGAAAGAAGAGACCAGGCATTTTACAGCCATCGTAGCAGAAATAAAGTAATTTTGAGGCATACACTCGTATGTTGATTTGCACTCTTTCCCACAAAGAGAGACTCAATCTCTTCAAGGAAACACAAGTAATATCCAAGGTTTCTAGCGTACAACTAATCATTTCAAGTGTCAAAACCTCGAGGAAGGGAAATTCTGATTTGATCATGTTGGAAAATGTTGTGTCCATTATCACAGCACCTAACGACAATTCTCTCACACTCCTAAATAAATCCCTTTTGAATGGTACAAGCAACAATTTTGGATGGTAGAAAGATAAGCAACGAACACTTGGGACATTGTAAATTTCCAAAATGCTGTTTTCTCCGATTGGTTGTATTTTCAATTCATGAAGATAAAGAAGATTTTTAACCTTAATTGTCTTCAAGCCATGATACAGATCAAATGAAATGTTTATCTTCTCAAGTAAGCTACAAGTCGAAAGTAGGTTATTAAGCACCACTTCACTTATGCAACTACCTAGTAACTCGAGCTCGAGTACTCGTAGGGACGAACATCTGATCATGGGATTTTCATTCATCCTGACGTCAGCATACTCAACTCTTAAACTTAAAGTATTTAGGTTTTCACAAGAGAATGTCTCATCTGGAATTGTAAACGAATAATTATCTTCTGTTTCATCGATTAGTCGTATTTTCAGTTCCTGGAGATAGAGAAGGTGTTTAACCTTAATTGTCTGCAAGTAAAGAAGCTGACATGAAATGTCTATCTTCTCAAGTAAGGTACAAGTCGAAAGTAGGTTATTAAGCACCACTTCACTTATGCCAACACGTAGTAACTTGAGCTCGAGTACTCGTAGGGACGAACATTTGATCATGGGATTTTCATTCATCCTGGCGTCAGCATCCTCAACTCTTAAACTTAAAGTATTTAGGTTTTCAAAAGAGAATATCTCATCTGGAATTGTAAAGGTATAATTATCTGGTGTTTTATGGATTGTGAGGGAAAGCTCTCTGAGACAACTTTTTGAAGCTAGTAACTGAATCCATTTAAGTACTTTCTGGTGCTTGGTATCAATGTGAAGATGAAAACATTCGATTGACATGTTGCCGTTGAGATATCGTAAAAGAGTGCGATCAATCGACTCCATGTTCCTTTTTCCTTGTATTTTGTTATCACCATTTGCACATTTAGTAAACCTGAGGGTTGGTATAGTAGAGAAAGCGTGTAGCCATGACTTAGACAAGACACTGGTGCGGACTGCTTCTTCGGGTGACAAGAGTGATTGTATATGATGTATTAACTCCGGTAAATCTAGCTGGGGCGTGTGGATCTGCATGCTTTTAGTCCCTTCCTCCTCCATCGACGACTAACAAAAGAAAAGCAGCAAACCACCTATTTTTAAACAAACAAATAGCCTTTTAGATCCAAATTAATGGAATAATGAATTACCTCTCAAAACAAGAATAAAAAATTTCACCTTAATAAGAAATATATCATAAAATATAAAAATAACAATTAGTAATGCAAGTAAAAATAAAATAAATATAGAAAGGTCCAGATTTTAAAAGTGGTTGTGTTTTATTTTGTAGTCACATAGGAGATATTTCTATCTTGTTGTTTATATAAATTAAAAAGAGTAATCATACATCCGCACAAATTAAAAAAAAATAATAATAATAATAAGTAAAATAAAAAATAAAAAATAAAAATAAATTAAAAAAAAAAAGAGAGAGAGAGAGAAAGAAAAAATAAAAATATGACACAATTTGATTGATGTAATTCACATGCTACATGTGCTTGTAAAAATCATTTTTTTTTTCCCTTTTATTTCTTTCTTTAATATGTGTAGATTATAGTTGATATGTGTGGATTAGTGTAATAGTTGAAATTTGAGTTTGATTAAATTATTTTTTTAAACAAAAGAAAGGAAAAGAGATAATAGCTTATAAATGTATCTTACGAGATAATAGCCTATAAATGTATCTTACTTGTCACCCTATTATTTTATATGTATCGAATTAATTTTATTCTATTATATGTATTTAACTTGTTGCGTCACTTGCGTGTATTTTGTGACATTTTTGCCTTAAATTTATTACCACTCCTATTACTCGGGGAGGGGCAAAAAAGTCACACAAATACACATAAGTGAGGCAAAATACAAGTTTGGTACAGAGAATAGAAATATATATACATATATATATATATATATATATATATATATATATATATATATATATATATATATATATATATATATATATATACATATATATATATATATATATATACATATATATATATATATATACATATATATATATATATATTAATTTGTTACATATAAAAGGATAGAGGGACTAGTAAGATACATTTATAGGTCATTATCCCAAAAGAAGATCAAAAGTTTACGGAAGGGGATCCTCTCATGTTCAATTTAAACATGAGAGACAGGAAATTTTTTTTCTAAAAAAATAAAGATCCATTGATTCATTTTTAATTTTCACTAACAAAAGACTCAATATTATCTCTTATGCTTAAATTCAACATTAGATGATCTCAATTTAAAAAGTTTACATATGAACCAGGGATGGACCTAGGATTTTCCGTCGAGTGATTTTCTTCATCATAAACAATCAAATTTGTACCATAAATAATTTTTAGAATAAATTGAAGTAACACAAAAATATTTTTGGGAGTTGCACGTATTAAAATAGTAACACTTTTCGATAAAAATTACACTTCATAGCTTAAAACCGGGTGTGGCCTGCCATACCCGGTTCCCATGACCACCGAACACAACACAATGGTCCATCAACAAATAAACGTGTTATTTAGCCAGTAGACTTTTTGGATTTGCTCGTGTTGTTTGATATCAAAATACTCATGTAATTTCTTGTGTATTATAGTTCAAAAATACATCTTAGGCGTGCGTTTTTTTAACAATCCGTTTAACACAATTGATTAGCCTCCTAACCTTTTTTAATCAAATCTAACCTCTAACTCACTCAGTTAAATTTGCCACTGTCGGGGTTATGCGTAAATATTTTGGATTTGACAAAGCATAACACCCGATTACTCACACACATATTTGGTTGGAGTTTCTAGACCTTCAACTAGCTAGGACGACTGAATGGTTACACTAATATTATGAAAAAATAAATAAAAAGAAAACTGTTCATAATCATAAATTAAATAATCAGTTTGAATAAGACCATGATTATAAAAGTCCATACTAGCTAGCTATGAAAAGTTGACTAGACAATCAGTATGTAGATACAATTTATAGTCGATAAGAATTTATTTACCTTAAAGTTGATCGCTTGAGAAGCAAATTCTTCTTCGTCGATCGCTTTAAATATAGAAATTTTTAGCAGCTAGGGTTTTTGAGAACCGAATTGATTCGTTTTAATTTATACTGCATGTTTGCAAACTAAATTAATTACTTTCTGTATTTATTATTTTGGATTATATAATAAAAATAATCGAATCCTTATTCTTTACCATATCCAAACTCTAATTCCATGCTGATTGTTAGAGCTTGCAAAACAGTCCCTTTAGTTTTGTTTCATGTCATTTTTTATTTTATTTCATTTATCAAAACCGATGTTGTCTGCAAATCGATATCTATTATATTGGATTTACATAGAGGTGGAAGATAATCGAGCAACAAACTGCATCGCTAGTCATTTTTAGATTGCGAAACTAATTTTTTTGAAAACAACATTTGTGAATTTAAGTGTTATAACATTACTATGCATTACTCGTTGAACTCTTTTGAAGAACTCTACTGACTCAGGGATGAACAAAAGAACCAAAGAACCGAACAGGAACCGAGAAGAACCGAACTGGATCCAGACCTGATAGTTCCGGTTCCGGTTCTTGTATTTGGGATTTTTTTTGTTCTTGGCTTGGTTCGGTTCAGGTGCACCTGTTCTCGGTTCTGAAACCGAATATCTAATCATTTTAAAAACATGTATTTTTCTTTATATACTCAGACATTTCATGAAATAGATTTGTTATAAAACCATGAGCAAGTCAATGACACTTCTTGGTGTGATTGTGAATGACATGGAGAAACAATTAGAGAAACTAATTAAAAGAGATAAATGGAAATAAATAGTGAAACCATAAACGATTTTGGTTATTTAGTTGGAAAAAATTTGTAGTTATTTTATTTTCAAATTGTTATATGTTATTATTTTGTTAAACCTTTAAACATTGTGAAACTATAAAATGATTTTTTTAGTTTATGTTATAGTTGTTAAACGGTATTGCTTTTTTATTGGCCTAGTCCATTAGTGCATTAGGTTTTTTATTTTATTTTTCTAGAAAATCGGTTCCTAGCCAGGTAGACCCAATGAACCGGAACTGAAATCGAAAACTATATTTGTTTGCTTCTTAGTTCCTACTTTTTAACAAAAATCGATTCCCTAATCCATCGTATCCGGTTCCGGTTCCTGTTAGTTTGTGGATATATTTAATATACGTATGACCGGATTCGAACACGAGCCTATGGGATTGCACGCGTTGCGTATGAGATTTAATTATATTAAGTCACAAAATATTTATATGGTCGAATAAGGAAAAAGGAGGGGGTTGAGTGTCGAGTTTCGGAACTTAAGGAGGTGCTAGCAATGACTTGTTGAACAAAATTAAATGCTATATAAACACATCTTAGGTCTCATTCTCGTGTGACTAAAACCAGAAAAAGCGACACACAACCTTTCATATATTTATATATTTACAGTATATCATCATTGTGATATCTATCAAAATATAATACATATGTCATGCATGTAAATTGTATACGATAGTCATAACTCATATGCATGGTTTTCCTTACTATTCTTTCTTTAATGAATTAATGTTCGACAGTTGCTAATATAAAAAAGGATTCGACCCTTTTTATTTTATAAAAGTCAAACCTTGTTTGTTGTGTGCTTTACTCGTGACTTGAACTAGCATTCTAATTGAATCGCTAACAATACGCGCGTACATGAATGTAGAGAAATCCTACTTTGGATTTTTAGTGGTTGCCTATTTAACTTGTTTTAAGGTCGATTTGCATAAACCCTAATTAGGGTTCATCACTTGTTCAAGTTCATTAAAGTTTGATTCTTGTTTAGCTAGAATCTAAAGGTACGTTCTTGTTTATGTTTATGTTAATCTTTTATATGTTATACATGATCCTACGCTTCCGCATTATGTGACTACTTGATTTACTTAATATTATGATTGTCATGCTATATTAATTCTAACAGTTCCAACTGGTTCCGGACCGACACTCCTCTAAGCGCAAGGACACTAAAAATATCAAACTTTTTACTTTTACTTTGACAAGATCCCCTACGACATCTTGTAACTAAAAGTTGTTACAATCTAATTGGCGTACTAGACCTTTAATTTTATTATCAAAGTATTTACTATTTCTTGTTGGAAAATTTAGTGCACTTGAGGGATGAGTTCACACCTGGTAATGAGTTTGGAGGTACGGAGTGTACACCCATTTGGTCCATGAACATCGTCACTCAATTGTGGTTATGCTAGTGTGATTCTGCTGAATCTGCTGCTAGTAGAATCTGCTGCTAGTAGTTGAATCTGTTGCTAGACTCTGCTGCTAGGTCCTGCTGATTCAAAGTACTGCTGATTCACTCGTTTTAACCACTGATTCCTACTATCATGGAAAGTATTATGATATATTTAATGGGCCGTTAAATATACATAATTCCATGGGCTAGGGTTTGAGTAAAATCTATTATAAATAGAGGTCACAACATTCTGCATGAATACGATCAACACAAAAAAAACCCTAAACACTTGAATACACTTCTGTTCTTGATTTGTGCCTAAAACAAGAACATCACTTGGTCTTATCCCATAGAGATATTCGTGTAACCCAGGCATAGGGTCGAATAGTTTCTATTGGAAAGTGATAACACGATTTCAAGTGAATATCCGGTACTCATTGATTATCTTTACCCTAATCTGGGAANTTTGCAGACAACATCGGTTTTGATAAATGAAATAAAATAAAAAATGACATGAAACAAAACTAAAGGGACTGTTTTGCAAGCTCTAACAATCAGCATGGAATTAGAGTTTGGATATGGTAAAGAATAAGGATTCGATTATTTTTATTATATAATCCAAAATAATAAATACAGAAAGTAATTAATTTAGTTTGCAAACATGCAGTATAAATTAAAACGAATCAATTCGGTTCTCAAAAACCCTAGCTGCTAAAAATTTCGGAAAATGTTTGATAGGCCTAATAAAGGGACCTAATCATGGACCTAATGCTTAAAATACTTGTACAGTGCATGCACTGTACAAGTATTTTAAGCATTAGGTCCATGATTAGGTCCCTTTATTAGGCCTATCAAACATTTTCCGAAATTTTTAGCAGCTAGGGTTTTTGAGAACCGAATTGATTCGTTTTAATTTATACTGCATGTTTGCAAACTAAATTAATTACTTTCTGTATTTATTATTTTGGATTATATAATAAAAATAATCGAATCCTTATTCTTTACCATATCCAAACTCTAATTCCATGCTGATTGTTAGAGCTTGCAAAACAGTCCCTTTAGTTTTGTTTCATGTCATTTTTTATTTTATTTCATTTATCAAAACCGATGTTGTCTGATATCTATTATATTGGATTTACATAGAGGTGGAAGATAATCGAGCAACAAACTGCATCGCTAGTCATTTTTAGATTGCAAAACTAATTTTTTTGAAAACAACATTTGTGAATTTAAGTGTTATAACATTACTATGCATTACTCGTTGAACTCTTTTGAAGAACTCTACTGACTCAGGGATGAACAAAAGAACCAAAGAACCGAACAGGAACCGAGAAGAACCGAACTGGATCCAGACCTGATAGTTCCGGTTCCGGTTCTTGTATTTGGGATTTTTTTTGTTCTCGGCTTGGTTCGGTTCAGGTGCACCTGTTCTCGGTTCTGAAACCGAATATCTAATCATTTTAAAAACATGTATTTTTCTTTATATACTCAAACATTTCATGAAATAGATTTGTTATAAAACCATGAGCAAGTCAATGACACTTCTTGGTGTGATTGTGAATGACATGGAGAAACAATTAGAGAAACTAATCAAAAGAGATAAATGGAAATAAATAGTGAAACCATAAACGATTTTGGTTATTTAGTTGGAAAAAATTTGTAGTTATTTTATTTTTCAAATTGTTATATGTTATTATTTTGTTAAACCTTTAAACATTGTGAAACTATAACATCATTAAAAATTAAACTTTAGCTCAAAAAGATTCCAACCCAATCAAATAAAAACAAATCTAAACAACAAAACACCAAAAAGATTCAAACTTTAACTATAAAGATACAAACCCAATTGAATTAAAACGAATCTAAACACTAAAACAACAAAAAGACTCAAACTTTATAATGTATATAATTGATAAACCCTAAAATAGCTCAAACCCATAATTAAATTATTATCATAAATCATACTTTAGCTCAAAAAGATTGAAACCCAATTCAAATTAACCCAATCTTTGCAATGCAAAATCAATAAACCCTAAATTGGGTCATTAGTACCCTAACTTTTTTGGGCAAAATTAGGGGAATTAAATTAAATTGAGTTGGAGATTAAACCTTATTATTGATTGAATGAGGAATTGAAGAATGAAGGTCAAATTTGATGGACAGAAAACAATGTTAAAAAGAAGATCTGTGTTGACTCATGAAGCTTCTGGAGAGTGATGATGACTTTATAATTTTAAGATTTATTATTCCAATAAATATGGAGTTTTTTTATTTTATTTTATTGTATTTTTGGGAAATTGGACTTTAGATGACTATTGGATCGAGGCTATAGTGTGTAGTCCAGGGGCTAAATTGGGATTTAGTTAAGTTGAGGGACTAACTTGTGATATTTGATTATAGTGGTTAAATTTCGGTTCGGTTTCAGTTCTTTCGGAAAAACGAGCTGTAATTGATGAAAATTCGGTTCAGTTTCGGTCTACTTCAAAAAAAGCAAGCCATAATCGATGAAAATCAAAACTAGTGGGTTTCGCTTTTAGTAAAAAACTAACTCAACCCGAACAATGCTCACACTAGACAACATCAAGAATAAAAATATCTGATCCTAACACATTAGAGGTAGTTTTGGTCATCCAACGTTTAAACAAAGAAAAACACAATTTACTGTTGCATAACTAATCCAAAGCGCTATTGACATTAGTGTTCCACCTATATGTCAAACACTTGTTTTTCTTTCAGCAAAATAACGATCCAAACACCCACTTTAGCTTACAAGTAACCCACATAATACTTGATTTTTATTGTCCTCGTCATAATCTTGTATACATATGAGGTATGCCGTATGAGGTACGATATGAAGCTGAACATGATTTATTGAAATATGCAATAAATACATAATACACAAACCTCAAAAATTTTAAATGCCACAAACTTTATAATATTATTATGGGTTTTGCTAGTAACCTTATAGGTCTTGTTTAATTATGCCTTAATTAACAATATTTTCAAAACAAAACTCATCATTATCTTAAATACATTATTTCAACATATATAACTAAGGTAAGTGAATTTAAAACGGCATGTATTAATATCAAGATAATGGATTGAGATCCTCTCATGTTCCATTTGAATATGAGAGGTAATGTTAAAGTTTATTTGAGTGAAAGAAAAATAAATTAATTAATCATTGTATGACCATTATTTTATGGGAGGTGATTGGCACACTGTCATAATTTATTGACACACTCCACTGACTGTATTAGACAATTGTACTTTAAGTATAACATTCTTTAACTGCTTGGATTGTAAAGTGTGCCAATAACTTTTGAGAGTGTGTTAATCACTTCCCTTATTTTATATACTAATCCAATAGATTGTTGTTAGCAAAACTTATTATTATAAGCAAGGTTATAAATAGCGTGAAGCGCGGCGTAGCGGCATAGCCAAGCCTCAAGCTTTAGCGTGAGGCGTTGCGTCATAGCGTTTTTAAGGCGTGATTCAAAGCGGCAAAAAAATATTTATAGAGTTGTCAATATTAGTTAGCTAATACGCTTAAAACTCAGTTATGGATTTACTAAGCCCGAATAAATACTTGTAAATAAGCTCAAGTCCAATAAATCTCTTTAAAATAATTAAAAAAAAAATCTTAAAAGCTTCAAAAAATGGCGCCACGCCTTGCGCTATAGCGCGCTTTATCACGCCTTATCACGCTTTGTTGCACGCTACGCCTAGAGATGACGCCTTTACCTGTTTCATAACGTGAAGGTCACGCCTCACGTTATGGCGCCGCTATAGCGCGCTATTTAGAACCCTGATTATAAGGTTGTGTTTAACATTCATGCTAAAACACTGTTCCATAAACCCAAATATACAGTAGATTCGAGTTTATGTCAAAACAATGTACTGCACAGTACTCTAATACTAGTACTAGTTTAAAGCTCAACTTAAATATGATGTTTCACCATAATATTTTACCTAAATTTTTTTGTTAATTGTTGTTATCCTTTTTCTCTATACTAGTTATAATACCCGTGCACGCACGGGATTTTTTCTAAAATTATTAATTACAAATAGTTATTAATTAGTAGTAAACAAACAACTTAGTGTGTCCTAAATAGTTTTACTTATTAGACTAAACTATGAAATCTTAGCAATTTACCTCAGTATCCAAGAACTTTGAAACAAATTCAAAAAATTTAAATGTTGGTGTAGCGGTAGCATGTAATTTATTAAAAAGAGAAAAAAATGTATTTTTTAATACATATAAGATAAACATGTTACGTATATATTGTGATATAGTTGGTTACCGTTCAAAAAACCCGCAATTTATCAAAATTGATTCAATTGTAAGACAAAAATTAGATAAAGTAATAATCGTTTCCTTCTTGCAATACTTGTGGAGCCACCGTCCGCAAAAAGGACCACAACGTCATGGTCATTTTATAACTTAAATATAAAATGTAATATACAAACTTGATGTGTTTTACATGGTCTAAATGTCACAATAAAACCGACAAATCATCACTTTACAAAATCCATAGTATAAACCAAGGCCGATGTTATTGAATTGAGACCAACGCTACGCAATGGCATCAATCTTCTTGTTCACTCACTG
>LBNU01003542.1:45307-71443 GCA_014162995.1 Artemisia annua | reverse complement strand
TCTAACGGTCGCTAGGTACCGTTAAGTGCTTATTTCGTGAATTTAATAATTATTCGTAACTAATACAATAATTATTATTAATTGAAACTCATACGTAAAGTGTGCAATCCCGAAGTCTCGTGTTCGAGTCCGGACATATTCATTAATTTTTATCCGTTAAAACTTACAGGAACAACCTTGATAAGTTTTCCATCGACACTAATTGCACCATTACCAACAACCTAACGTCACCTTAATGGTAGTACCAAAAACACATTATCACAAAATGGTGAAAACTTGGAATCATGCTTTATGAACTTATACCCTTTGCGTTAATTGTTGTAATATTTTACTTACATTATTGACACGGCTGTGTCGTTAACAACCACGACTTATAGTGTGGAGTTTTCACGTCTGTGCTGGTATCGGAGAAATTCCGACAAGTACGCCCGAAACCGTTATTGTAACATTCAATTTAGCGACGGTCTCAACCTGAACAACGCCTAATTATACTGCAACATAATTCACAGTGATTTTTTTAACAGGAGATTTTGGGGACAGTATTACTCATCAAAAGACAAAAATGTTAATACATTTGACACTAAACCTTGCTCCACATGATCTAACTGAACCTATTTATAGAAAAAAAATTCTTGCATATATTTAAAATCACAAATTGCATGATTCCAAGTTTTGTTGACACTAAACCTTGCTCCACATTAAATGTTTTGTTGCATGATTTCATCCAATTTAAAAGATTGTATATGCGGAAATATATACCTGTCATGGAGGGCCACCATGGATAAAATCCAGAGGATGATTTTTTTATCTCATCCTCTAAGATTTGCAGCCAGTTCGTTAGTTGCACCTATAAGTTGTTTAACCTTTAAATAAGCACTCCAAAACAGATAAAAGACTCGAAACAGCCATTTCAAACAATGTGGTAAAAGACTAAGGTTCTAAAACATATATTGGTCTCTTAGTTTATAACACTCCAAATAACCCCTATAAGTAGTTTAAATAAGCACTCCAAAACAGCTTATAAGTAGTTTAAATAGGCACTCCACACAACCCCTATAAGTAGTTTAAATAAGCACTCCAGAACAATCCTATAAGTATCATAATTTTTGTTTTATAATATACATAAAACAGGGCAACAGTAAAAATACTAGTAATTGTGGAACTATATAACGTTGAGCATATTTGAGTACCATTTTAATGTAGTAGAAACAAATGCAAGTACCTGCGTATATGTATCATTGTATAATTGAGCCGCTTATCGAAACCGTTTTAGTTCACTATTTATACTCTTTCAAGATATGGCGTATCAAGTTCATATATTACAAAAGTATTCACCAACTGGAGACAAAAGTTAATCTAAAACAACCCATTTGACAGATTTATGCCACTTTATGCAGTTATAAACATCAAACTAACAATATATTTGCAAACTTTAAACATAGATCAACAATTAAATATAAACAAATGATTAATTATGGATATCATAATCAATCAATAAGTCAAGAACATACCTTGTCAAGAACAATTAAATATAAACAGATGATTATATCATAAACAATAAATAAGTCAAGAACTTACCATCGTTCCATACCTTTACGAACTGAGGAATTTGTGTTATGAGAAATTGCGGATACGATGATGTTGTTCAAATATGTTTTTGTTCGTTTAAAGATTAAGGTTTTGTGATTGGCCCTTTGATCTTCATGATTTTAGGTTTTCGTATTGTGACTGTAGTGATAAGGTTCTGATCTATGGTTCCATTTTTTGTTTCTAAGAAGTTACAATTGCACCCTTGAAAATTAAAAATTGCTGTTAAACCCATGTGTTTGTTTGTTTTCTTTATATATGACGTTTTTTTGCAAAGGTTGAACAAATTGGATTCAATTTTGACTTTTAATTAACCAATCACATAGCTCGATTTTGCTTACGTGGCAAAATCGAGCTCTCCTATTGGTCCAATTTTTTTTCAATGAGAAGGGATTTGCAAAAACACTCAGAAATGATGTAATTCTTTTATTATATAAAAGATTCAGGGCTGAGTCAAGGGTTCTGGGGTGAAGCTATGTTGACAGCTTGCTATTTATTAAATAGGGTTCCCAACAAAAGGAACAAGGTTACCCCTTATGAACTCTGGACTAAAAGAAAACCCAACCTGAACTTTCTCAGGATTTGGGGTTGTAGGGCTGTTGTAAGACTCCCTGATCCAAAGCAGAAAACTTTGGGTGAAAGAGGCATTGAATGCATCTTTGTTGGATATGCTGAGCATTCCAAGGCATATAGGTTCTATGTCATTGAACCTAATGAATCTGTTTCAATTAACTCTATAATTGAATCAAGGGATGCACTCTTTGATGAGAATAGATTTTCATCTATCCCTAGACCAAGTCAAAGGATTCCAAATGGAACCAATGACAATGGTGCTTCAAAAGTATCTGATGAGGTTCCTGTTGAGGTTGTGGAACAACAACCTAAACCTGAGCTTAGAAGGAGCAATAGGGTGAGGACTCCAAAGTCATTTGGACCTGATTTTCAATTATACTTAATTGAAGGTACAAGGAGTGAGGTCTCTAACCAATACTCTTATTGCTTCATTGTTGAGGATGATCCCAAAACATTTGAAGAAGCAATGAAGTCCCAGGATGTTGCTTTCTGAAAAGAAGCAGTTAATGATGAGATGGACTCCATCATGGGAAATAACACTTATGTGTTGACTGATCTACCACCTGGTTGCACACCTTTAGGTTGCAAATGGATTTTCAAAAAGAAAATGAAGGTAGATGGAACTGTTGAAAAGTACAAGGCAAGACTAGTTATTCAGGGCTTTAAACAAAAGTCAGGAATAGACTATTTTGATACTTATGCTCCTGTGGCTCGTATCAGTACCATAAGATTGCTAATTGCTTTGGCATCAATTCACAATCTGATTATTCATCAGATCGATGTGAAGACAGCTTTCTTGAATGGTGATTTAGATGAGGAGGTTTACATGAACCAACCTCAAGGCTTCATCATGCCTGGCAATGAAAACAAGGTGTGTAAACTGATTAAGTCTCTTTATGGACTAAAACAGGCACCTAAGCAATGGCATCAAAAATTTGATGAAGTGGTTTTGTCTAGTGGTTATTCACTTAATCAGGCTGACAAATGTGTATATAGCAAATTTAATGAATCTGGTAAAGGAGTCATTATTTGTCTATATGTTGATGACATGATCTTTGGCACTGACCAAAATCAAGTTGATCTTACAAAAGAATTTTTGTCATCAAAGTTCTCTATGAAGGATATGGGGGAGGCTGATGTTATCCTTGGCATAAGGATTAAGCATGAAAGTAACAAAATTTCTATCTCTCAGTCTCATTACATTGAGAATGTGTTGAGAAAATTTAATTACTTTGATTGTACTCCAGTGAGTACTCCTATGGATACAAGTGAGAAGCTAATGCCTAATACTGGTAAAGCTGTATCTCAACTTGAGTATTCTAGGGTAATTGGCTGCTTGATGTATGCCATGACTTGTACTAGACCTGATATTGCTTTTGCAGTGGGTAACTGAGCAGGTATACTAGTAATCCTAGTGCTCATCACTGGCAAGCAATTCAGAGGGTTTTTAAGTATTTGAAAAGAACTATGGATTATAGTCTTTCATATACTGGTTATCCTTCAGTGTTGGAAGGATACACTGATGCAAGTTAGATCAGTAACACTGAAGATAATTCATCTACCAGTGGCTGGGTATTCCTACTTGGTGGAGGTGCAATTTCTTGGGCATCCAAGAAACAAACTTGCATCACCAGTTCAACCATGGAATCTGAATTTGTGGCTTTAGCAGCTGCTGGTAAAGAAGCTGAATGGTTGAGAAACTTGCTTCTTGAGATTCCATTGTGTCCTAAACTTATAGCACCTATTTCTATCCGGTGTGATAGTGCTGCTACATTGGCAAAGGCTTATAGCCAGATGTACCATGGGAAGTCTAGACACTTAGGTGTCAGGCATAGCATGATTCGTGAGCTTATCATGAATGAGGTGGTATCTATAGAGTTTGTTAGATCTCAACAAAACTTAGTTGATCACTTGACGAAGGGTTTGGCTAGAGACTTGGTTTTAAAGTCTGTTAAAGGGATGGGTTTAAGTCCAATTTAGTCACTGAATGCAAAGATACCCAACTCCCTTCTAAGGAAATTTGGAAGCTGAGTTCAATGTGGAAAGCTGAACATTTTGTGGACTGAGGCACATGTATTACAAACATCCCAAGGTTGTGCTTGTTACCTGCTGGAAAGGAGGATGAAGTCTTCACTTCTTAATGGTTAATTTCTTTGAAAAAGTGCTGAGCAGGAGCATGATTAAAAGATGAACCACCTATGTAAATGTTGAAGTTTTTCCGCTTCAGGAAGCTTTGGACTTTTAGCTTTTACTACATTTATGAATTGGATATGGACACATGGCTTGTAATAGTGTCAGGAGTATTTAAAAGTTTGAAAACTTGTGTGTATTTATCTTCAGGTATTCAAATGGGTTGAAAGGTTCAATTCTTAGAACACCCTGATTCTCGAATGTTTGAACGTATATGTACTATGGTTATTCACTTAATCAGGCTGACAAATGTGTATATAGCAAATTTAATGAATCTGGTAAAGGAGTCATTATTTGTCTATATGTTGATGACATGTTGATCTTTGGCACTGACCAAAATCAAGTTGATCTTACAAAATAATTTTTGTCATCAAAGTTCTCTATGAAGGATATGGGGGAGGCTGATGTTATCCTTGGCATAAGGATTAAGCATGAAAGTAACAAAATTTCTATCTCTCAGTCTCATTACATTGAGAAGGTGTTGAGGAAATTTAATTACTTTGATTGTACTCCAGTGAGTACTCCTATGGATACAAATGAGAATCTAATGCCTAATACTGGCAAAGCTGTATCTCAACTTGAGTATTCTAGGGTAATTGGCTGCTTGATGTATGCCATGACTTGTACTAGACCTGATATTGCTTTTGCAGTGGGTAAACTGAGCAGGTATACTAGTAATCCTAGTGCTCATCACTGGCAAGCAATTCAGAGGGTTTTTAAGTATTTGAAAAGAACTATGGATTATAGTCTTTCATATACTGGTTAACCTTCAGTGTTGGAAGGATACACTGATGCAAGTTGGATCAGTAACACTGAAGATAATTCATCTACCAGTGGCTGGGTATTCCTACTTGGTGGAGGTGCAATTTCTTGGGCATCCAAGAAACAAACTTGCATCACCAGTTCAACCATGGAATCTGAATTTGTGGCTTTAGCAGCTGCTGGTAAAGAAGCTGAATGGTTGAGAAACTTGCTTCTTGAGATTCCATTGTGTCCTAAACTTATAGCACCCATTTCTATCCGGTGTGATAGTGCTGCTACATTGGCAAAGGCTTATAGCCAGATGTACAATGGGAAGTCTAGACACTTAGGTGTCAGGCATAGCATGATTCGTGAGCTTATCATGAATGGGGTGGTATCTATAGAGTTTGTTAGATCTCAACAAAACTTAGCTGATCACTTAACGAAGGGTTTGGCTAGAGACTTGGTTTTAAAGTCTGCTAAAGGGATGGGTTTAAGTCCAACTTAGTCACTGAATGCAAAGATACCTAACTCCCTTCTAAGGAAATTTGGAAGCTGAGTTCAATGTGGAAAGCTGAACATTTTGTGGACTGAGGCACATGTATTACAAACATCCCAAGGTTGTGCTTGTTACCTGCTGGAAAGGAGGATGAAGTCTTCACTTCTTAATGGTTAATTTCTTTGAAAAAGTGCTGAGCAGGAGCATGATTAAAAGATGAACCACCTATGTAAATGTTGAAGTTTTGCCGCTTCAGGAAGCTTTGGACTTTTAGCTTTTACTACATTTATGAATTGGATATGGACACATGGCTTGTAATAGTGTCAGGAGTATTTAAAAGTTTGAAAACTTGTTTGTATTTATCTTCAGGTATTCAAATGGTTGAAGGGTTCAATTCTTAGAACACCCTGATTCTCGAATGTTTGAACGTATATGTACTAATGTAGAAATTCAATCCTCAGGATATTTTCATTTATGCACTTGTTTTGTTTATTGTTTATTTTTCATGCAAAGGAAGTGAACTAAATTTGGGGAGGATTGTTGGAAAATTTAGTGCACTTAAGGGATGAGTTCACACCTGGTAATGGGTTTGGAGGTACGGAGTGTACACCCATTTGGTCCATGAACACCCTGACTCAATTGTGGTTATGCTAGTGTGATTCTGCTGAATCTACTGCTAGTGGATTCTGCTGAATCTGCTGCTAGTAGAATCTGCTGCTAGTAGTTGAATCTGCTGCTAGACTCTGCTGATTCAAAGTACTGCTGATTCAAAGTGCTGCTCGTTTTAACCACTGATTCCTACTATTATGGAAAGTATTATGATATATTTAATGGGCCGTTAAATATACATAATTCCATGGGCTAGGGTTTGAGTAAACTCTATTATAAATAGAGGTCACAACATTCTGCATGAATACGATCAACACAAAAAAAAACCCTAAACACTTGAATACACTTTTGTTCTTGATTTGTGCCTAAAACAAGAACATCACTTGGTCTTATCCCATAGAGATATTCGTGTAACCCATGCATAGGGTCGAATAGTTTCTATTGGAAAGTGATAACACGATTTCAAGTGAATATCCGGTACTCATTGATTATCTTTACCCTAATCTGGGAACACAGAAACACAAAACAACCAACATTTAAATGAACAGCAGCGTTTGTTTAAATAAGTTGCACCTTACACGGGTTATTTATAGTTGACCTGTTTAAGTGTGTAAAGTTTAGTCTAATGTTTATTTGAAACTATTTTTCATTGGTTGACCAACCTTTATCTCTTTAAAATTTACATCTTTTACGTTTCCTGGGCATATAAGGACGACAAGTTTACCTTTAAGGACTCACGACCATAAGCTCTTGGTTACATGTTACAATTTAAAGTTACTAAATAAATGGACTCAAGTGGCCAAATCAAACCAACCAAAGAGGATTTAGCTTGATCACTTTGTGCTTTATTATTGTTTTTCCTTCCAATGTCGGGTGAAAACGCCTCTATCAGCTTCAACTTGCTCAGCTCGTGCATGAAGATCATAATATGGTTAACTCGTATTGCGTGTCCTCCAAACTAGGGGTGCAAAGGAGTCGAGCTTTTTTCGAGTAACTCGAGCTCGTTCGAGTCGATCTTTATCAAGCCTTGATCCCGAGCTCGAGCTCAAAATGTTTATCGAGTCGAGCTTATAAGTTATACACATCTTTTTATATGTAATATTGTATAGTTTAAGGGCTTATATGTAATTACACTAAGTTTAACAAATAATTTGTTTATTTACAAATTTAGCAAGCTTTTCGAGTCGAATTCAAATTTTATCTTATACTTAAATTTTAGTCGGTTAAAAAACACACATCATATCGAGCCGATAATATTGTCGAGTCGAGCATTAACAAAGTTAGTCTCGATTCGACTTGTTTACACTCCTGCTCCAAAATTAATCAAAAGTTGATTACAAAATTTGGTCGTGGGTTATGGTTATCTGTTTCTTCGACTTTTATTCCATTTTCAGAGATCCTCGTCTCCAACTCTAATCCTGTATACTATTGGTCTTTGTGCATGAGGAAGTTGAAGCTTATAGATACTATTGTATACTATTAAAATCTCGACTCTTGGCTTTACGATTGATAAGCAATAATCTTTTACACGTTCTGAACCAAAAGATAATCTCGATATTGCTTTGAAGGAAAACATGAAGGACGAAACGTGTAGATTAGAAACTTTATAACCGCTAGTTAGTTAAGTTAGTTAAAATTCTGTAAATTGTGAAGGGTTGTGTCGCTTGGAACACACCCATTCGAACAGGCATGATGGTTGGAACACAACTATTCGAAACCTATATATACTTGTGATTATGTAACATTACGGTGGTTAGACGAAATAAAAGTTATCTTGTTTATGTTTGCAAATCATTTCGACTCATACACACACGCATATTAGGGACCAACATTTGGCATCAAGAGCCTTGTTTAAACCTTACTCTCGTTACATCAAAAAAACCAGAACACGCTGAAACCATCGTTTCAGAAAAGAAAATACGCAACGTTCAAACAAAAGGGACGCTGCCTGGATAACTAGGACGCAAGGAAAGTAGTGCACGATCGTACTTGTGTAGAAATTGCAAACGAAAAGGACACCAAACGAAGTGGTGGCCTTGTTTTGTTGTGATATCTGTACGCGACAACAAAACCGAAAAAAAGGAAACAAATTTGTTAGGATTCTTGTTGGTGTCTTGCACACGACAACAAAGAAGGAAAGGAACTTGTTGGTTTTACAACGCAACAAGAAAGAAAAAAGACGTCAAGGAACTTGTGTATATTACAGAGATACACAAGGAAAAGGAGAAGTGCAAATTGAAGGAAAAGCGTTGCTTGTGAAGTTTTTTAGATAGGGTATGCCGGAGACAAAACAATCAAGGATTGTTTTGGAGGCGTTTTGGCAATACAAGAACAACAACAATTAAGGAACAAGGACGGACTGATCACTCGTCATAGAAAGATACCGAAAGGTATTGTAGGGTTGTTGAAGGACACGGTGTGGACATAGAAAGGAGGAGTATTGTTGTACAACGCGGAGAAGGAGACAAGCAACAGCGGCAACGACAAACAAAAATCATTTGTTTAGACGTTGGGATTAATACCGTGGGGTATTAAGAAGGAAAAGAAGAAAAGCAATCGAATTGCTTTCGGTAAAAAGGAATACCGAGAGGTATTTTGGAAAAAGACTTGGAACGGAAACAACAACAAACACGAAGTTTGATTATGGCCAAACAACACTTAGGGTGTATTTGGAGAAGAAGCCGAGACATAACAAGGGTCTAGGGCAAGCCGAGACAAAGGATCTAGGGCACGCATTTGGAACCAAGTCGAGACAAAGAAAGGAACAACGTAAAGTGTGGTAGAAGGAGAAAGTACGTTTGGTTGGTATATTGATTCGACAACAACATACACAACCGATTACTTTGGAGAAGCAACAAGGAAAGAAAAGAAACGTGGTTGGTAAAACTCAAGTTACCGATACACAAGTGGGAACACGATTGTGTTTTGACACAACAAACAAGGTCACGAATTCATTATTTGGATTTTCAATCAATACTTTGATAGTATAGATATTTATTTCATACTATTAGGAAATCCATAGAATTTTATATTAGGATTCCCGGATAACTATTTATGTTCCCGTAGTATTAAGTGATACCACACTAGTTAGGAATTCTCATACAATTAGAAGGTGAAGATTGTAAACACATTTAAGATGGCCGGTGACGATACGAGTAACAATAACACTGTAGTGAAACCTGTAACACCCATTGCACAATACCAATGCCCTAAACTCAAAACCACAAACTACACTGTTTGGGCTATTCAAATTAAGGTTATATTAGAGGCATATGCTTTATGGGAGACTATAGAACCTAAGGAGAACACGCAAGTAGATGATAAGAAGGATAAGGCAATTATTGCCCTCCTATATCAAGCGTTAACCGAGGATGTGATTTTACAAGTAGCAAATTGTAAAACTGCGAAAGAATTATGGGAATCGTTAAGAAAGAGACACGTTGGAGAAGAGAGAGTACAACAGGCATGATTACAATCACTGATGATTGGATTTAATGCCCTTCAAATGAAGGAGGATGAAACGGTGGATGCATTTACGAACAAACTAAATGGTTATGCCACAAAGGCTAAAGAATTAGGAAAACCCATGGATGAATCACTTTTAGTACGAAAACTATTAGACTCCACACCAGATAGGTTCATTCAGATAGTAGCATCCATAGAACAAACAAGTGATCTAAATGATATTACCTTAGATGAGATCACTGGAAAACTTAAGGCATTCGAAGAAAGGATAAAAATCCGAAAGGGAGGACAAGCGGAAAGCCAGGACAACTTATTATTCGCACAAGGCGAACATTCTAGAAATAAGAAACGATTTAACAAGAATAGGGGTAGATCAAACTACTCACGAGGAAACTGGCAAAATAAAGGAAATAGAGATAACTCGAATGGAGAGAATTCAACTCACAACGACAAGCCTAATAAGAATAAAGGTGAGTGGAATAAGAAGAAAGGAAAATGTTTCAATTGCAGGAAACATGGACATTTTAAGAAAGAATGTAGAAACCCACCAACAAATCAGGAACAATCAAACCTTATCTTAGAAGATGATGGACCATCACTATTAATGACTACACACGAAGAAGTTTTGTTAAATGAAGGACAAATACAACCCCGAAAGTATGCTACAACAGATGCTAGCTTATGTTATTTAGATAATGGTGCAAGTAACCATATGACGGGAACTAAGAGTCATTTTAAGGATATAGACGAAAGCATCACTGGGCGCGTTCGTTTTAGAGATGTATTGTACGTAGAGATAAAGGGTAGAGGTTCCATATTACTAGGATGTAGAAACAAGGAACAAAAGATAGTTTCAGATGTTTACTATATTTCAAACCTCAAGAGCAACATACTTAGTATAGGACAACTTACGGAGATAGGTTTTAAGATTATCATGGATGGAAATAAGCTGACTTTGTATGATAAGAATAGGAAGTTGTTGATGAAGGTAGAAAGATCTAGAATCGACTTTACAGTATAAATCAACTTTACAGTATTAGACTGCAGATAGAAGCACCTGTATGTCTCTTAGCAAATGTGGATAACCAAGCATGGCTATGGCACACTAGATTAGGTCATCTGAACTTTGACAACATTAACAAGATGACAAGAAAGGGTCTAGTAGAAGGAATACCAAGGATAAATCATGCAGGAGAAGTATGTGATGCATGTTTATTAGGAAAACACAGCAGAACACCATTTCCCAATCAAGCTAAATTCAGATCAAAGAACCCATTGGACTTAGTTTATGGAAATCTTTGTGGTCCCATAAGTCCATCCACACACTCTGGAAAGAAACTCGTCTTCTTATTAGTAGATGATTGTACACGTTTTATGTGGGCCTACTCTCTAACATCGAAAGATCAGGCATTCGGCACATTTAAGGAATTTAGACAGAAGATTGAAATGGAGTTAAGATTGAAGTTAAGAATGCTAAGAACAGATAGAGGAGGTGAATTTACATCAAATGAATTCACTAAATACTGTAAGGAGAACGGAATAGCAAGACAGCTAACAGCACCATACTCACCGCAATAGAATGGAGTAGTTGAAAGAAAGAATAGGACGGTGTTATCAACTACTAGGAGTATGATGAAAGCGATGAAGTTACCCTTAATTTTTTGGGCGGAAGCAGTCAAACACGCCATTTATATACTGAATAGGGTACCTATACGAGCACTAGAAGATAAAACACCATATGAAGCACTCTACAACAGAAAACCGAATCTGGAATACCTAAGAATATTCGGATGCACAGCTTATGCTAAGATAACGATACCTCACTTAAAGAAGTTAGATGACAGAAGCATACCGATGATTTATTTATGAGTATAGGAAGGATCAAAAGCATGTAGGCTATATGATCCGATAGAAAAGAAGAAACATGTTAGTAGGGACGTAAAGTTTATGGAAACAAAACTGTGGGATTGGGATAAAAGTGGAGAGGATACAAGTACACAAGACACATTTTGGGCTAGTTTTGTGGTAGACGACGTTGACAATGAAAATCCTACACCAGTCAACATAGAAAACAATGATAACACGTATCCAATACCAGATCCAATACCGAATCAAATACAAGATCCAGATTCACCAGTCACACCACCAACATATAATTATGACCCTAACTCGGAAGAGGATGAAGAAGCTACTTTTAGCTCATTAGGGAGCTCAGAGCAGAGATATGATGATACACCAGTACAAGGTTTAAAGCAGATAACGGACATCTATAAGGATACACGTGTAGTAGAAGCACCAAGCTTATTTTTCACAGAAGAAGAACCTCGTAATTACAAGGAAGCATCAAAAGATGAGAAGTGTATTGAGGCCATGGAGATTAAATTGGATTCAATCAACAAAAATAACACATGGACTCTTACCACATTGCCTACAAATCAGAAGGCAATAGGACTCAAATGGGTTTATAAAACCAAGAGAGATGCACAAGGAAAGATCATCAAATATAAAGCAAGATTAGTAGCAAAATGTTATGTACAAGAACAAGGAATAGACTTTGATGAGGTGTTTGCACCAGTTGCTAGAATAGAGACAGTTCGCTTAATATTGGCACTACCAGCATATCATGGATGGCAAGTACACCACTTAGATGTAAAATCATCATTTTTACATGGAGAATTGAAGGAAGAAGTCTATGTTACACAACCTGAAGGTTTCATTCAACAAGGAAACCTTGGAAAAGTCTACAAGCTAACTAAAGCATTGTACGGCTTAAGACAAGCACCTAGAGTTTGGAATGTGAAGCTTGATCAAACCTTGAAGTCACTAGACTTTAAGAAATGTAATCTCAAACAAGCAGTTTACAAAAGAGAAGCAAGACTTCTACACTTATAGTTGGAGTATATGTAGATGATTTGATAATCACGGGCACTCCAAAGAAGGAAATAGACTTGTTCAAATCCCAGATGGAAGATAAGTTTGAAATGAGCGATTTAGGATTGCTAGCATATTACCTTGGGATAGAAGTTACACAGACAGGAGGAGAGATTACAATCAAGCAAACAGGATATATTAACAAGATCCTAAAAGAGACAAGTATGACGGACAGCAATGATACCAAGATACCATTGGATCCCGGTACTAAGTTGGTCAAGGCGGAAGATGGAAACCCAGTTGACGCAACTTATTACCGTAGCTTAATTGGAAGTCTCAGATACTTACTACATACAAGACCGGATCTTAGTTACTCAGTCGGACTACTCAGCAGATTTATGCAAGAACCAAAGGACCATCACCTGAAGGCAGTGAAACAAGTAATCCGATATATCAAAGGAACAAAGGAACATGGAATAATATACAAGAAAGAAGGCGGCTGCAAGATAACAGGTTACAGTGACAGTAGTTATGGAATCAATACCGATCATGGAAAAGGAACTACTGGAATAGTATTTTACTTTGGAGAGTCACCTATTACCTGGTGTACTCAGAAGCAACCAACAGTGGCGCTCTTATCATGTGAATCAGAATTCATGGCGGCTACTGCAGCAGCATGTGAAGACGTTTACTTAGTAAATTGACTGGATTGGAAGAAAGAAGGATAACGCTTAGAATTGACAACGTATCAGCTATAGCACTCGTAAAGAACCCAGTATTTCATGGAAGGAATAAGCATATAGACATTCGCTATCATTTCATTCGGGAATGTGTAGAGAATGGTCATATTAATGTGGAACACGTTAGCGGAGAACTACAAAGAGCAGACATCTTAACAAAAGCTTTACCAAGACTCAAGTTCGTGACTATGCGACAAATGCTCGGAGTTTAAGACCTTGGACAAAGAAATAATCAAGATTAAGGAGGAGAATGTGAACCAAAAGATAATCTCGATATTGCTTTGAAGGAAAACATGAAGGACCAAACGTGTAGATTAGAAACTTTATAATCGCTAGTTAGTTAAGTTAGTTAAAATTCTGTAAATTGTGAAGGGTTGTGTCGCTTGGAACACACCCATTCGAACAGGCATGATGGTTGGAACACAACCATTCGAAACCTATATATACTTGTGATTATGTAACATTACGGTGGTTAGACGAAATAAAAGTTATCTTGTTTATGTTTGCAAATCATTTCGACTCACACACACGCATATTAGGGACCAATACACGTTTGGCTGTTTAGAAGTAATGAAACAACAAAGTAACATACATGGTCATTTTTAATGGCAAGTGGAAGTGTGGAGCCTAAGAAATATATACGGTCAATTTTAAGTGGCAATTTGGGTGTTTCTTTTTCACTTAATGAGTGGGTCCAAACCCTTGTTTCATCTTAATGGGGAGGTTTACAAAAACCTTTTTCTCTCAATTAAGTGGTTAATCTAGTAATATCTTCAAACGACTTAATTTAGTAAACGACCCCGATCTCACTAACAATCACACATCGACGGAGAGAAGAAGCAAAGGGGAAGGGATTATCTGAACGTATAAGCAAAGGCCCAAGGAGAAACTACGCATACCTTTCTCGGCCTTTTGGCTAAGATCAAGTGTAGTATCTGCTCTTATCAGTTTAATACCTAATATATGAGCCATCGGCTCACTCAATATCAATCTTATTTTTCATGCGGAAAGATCCTCTATGATAGCTTGTTGCTATTGGGGTCTTTGCGAGCCGTTTTGGCGTTGCACTACTGCTTTAGCCTGGCTCACCCCTCCAATTTGAGTTAAAATACTTGTTGACTTGGTTTTTGTGGATAAGAAAAAAGTTATTTATATATGTTGTAACAGGCTAATATCTGGTTGGAGTTAGTTAAGATATGTTTATATACGTCCTAATCCTGGTACAAAACCTGCAGTTAATGAGGATATGTTTATATACATCCTAATCCTGATACAAACCTTCAGTCGTCGTTCAAGTATGATTCAACTCAGGTCCACATTTTGACCACGCCATAGATAGTAATGGAGTACTAATGGCCACTTGTAGTATAGATCACATCTAACATGACTACTTGAAGGTACTTAACCCCGTCTGTAATTTTGTGCCGCTACATATCTAGAAATACTAATATTACTTAACTGAATGATTGTCGATACAGAACTTCTGAATACGGACGTGAGATTTCACCATTTGACATGCTAATAAACCTAGTTGAAGCGCTCATGTTGAAACATTTGTGTTTTTGCCTCGTCGACTCGTCGTTCTTGTGTTAATTAAGTAAATGGTATTTCCTAGTAGTTAAATGAGTTCTGTTCATACGTCAGACTAATAGTGTTTTGCAAACAATAATTGAGAAATTGAGAAATCTTCACATACTTGGTCAAATACGATGCAGTCGGCAACGATGGAGAATAAGTACATCCCAGTAAATATTATAGTGACACTGTTTGACCACTTACCTTTTTAAATACTTTAGTATATCACTCCAAGATTAACTTTCAAATTTTTGATAAAAGTGACAACCTTTTTAGGACATCGGAGAAATTTGACTTGGTTACCGGGTCAAAATGATAAAATAACATTTTGACATATCATGATGTTGACTTTTAATTTTTCTTGTTGACTTGGTGTTTGAAAACAGTTGACTCTGTGTTTGAAAAAAGAGCATCTAATTTGATGATCTAGACGCACTCAAATTCTGTAGCATATAGCCGGAACCATAAAGTTATGGTCGATGGAGCAAACTTTAATAATGCTTTAAAATCTACATTACATGGTTTGCTATGGGACAAATTACAAAAATAACCAGATTATTTTAAAAGATTTACACTAAAAACAATTTCACTTGGGGCCTTGGGGGCATGTGCCCACCCTGCCCCCTTTTGTCTCCGCCTCTGGGTATGACTGTGTACATATTACGTCATGTCCTGCTCGATCGATATTACATGTTGCTGTTGTTGAGTGCACCCAAAAAGTCTAATGTGTTCTTAGATATTTTACAATCAAAACTGTATTCCTTTTATAAAAAAATAATTAGGTCAACTAATAAACAACAAAAATAACATCTTTGAATCTACATATCATAAAAGAAACTAAATAAAGAAAGAATTTTAGTAAAAGATGCTAAAGAGATAGGATTCGAATCACTAATACTTGGTCAGGACATAAAGCCAATGTGTGATAATAAATACCATTGCACATATTCTGATATGTGGCCACTATTTTATAACATGCCTATCATATGATTTAACTTGCACCATGTACATCAAACATTGCTGTCAAAACATGTACTGGAGGTCTGGAGCCATTTAACTCCTTTCTGAAGAATCGTTATAGCCATATACTAACAGAACTATGCGCCTGCAAAACCTCTGATTTCATACCCTTGAAGTCATGCTTGATCACCAGGTAAATAAGCCATAAAGAAACTGTAAGGCCTTTTTCGCTAAGTTAAAACAAGTCACCTAAACTATGCCGATTGTGTCATGGTAATCAACTTTCGGATGAAGTACATTGCAAGAAAGCCAGAACTTGGACACGTTTTTACAGCAATCATATGAATTCTTTTACGGAGTATATCGGAACTCCAGTAACATGTAACATAATTCAGTTACTCCTTATTAGACAAGAGGGTCAATAACAGTTGTTAAATATAAACAATCAGACCTTCAAACCTATAAGTTGATTAAGCTCCCATGTGAAAACACAAAATCATATTAAATCCATGGTCAAACTGCTTTTTATTCATCCATTAACATACCTTTGGAACTGCAAAACTGAAATATATAGTTAATAATAAGGTAACATACAGGCTATAAAGAAGAATGCTTATACAGGACCACTGATTCTCAATATCTAAACACAAAAAATGAATCAAATTTCACACGGATTTAGCTCAACCTATATTTTAACTCTGACTATATATAACAAACTATATAACTTCAAAATTTCGTAAACTTAAGTCCTAGACACCTGAAATGGTGAAGGCAATAGGGTACTGATGTACTTGATTCAATGCGGCAGTTGTACTTCTTTCTGCTTCCAAACTATCTTCTACAGAAAAACATGAACTTACGTCGTGCTCACTGCCATCATCATCTTCCGATAAATAATAAAAACCATCTGAAAACAATGACAGACTAATCTCATCATCATCATAATCATCATCGTTTTCAGACATTACTGACGAGGTAATGGCGTTTATGCCCAAGCTCGAGCCCAAAAACCTAGCTCAAAATGTTTATCGAGTCGAGCTCGAGCTTATATAAGCTCAACTTGATTTATTGTCGAGTTTTCCGAGCTTATAAGTTATGCATATCTTTTTATATGTAATATGTAATGTATAGTTTAAGGGCTTATATGTAATTACACTAAGTTTAACAAATAATTTGTTTATTTACAAATTTAGCAAGCTTTTCAGGTCGAATTCAAATTTTATCTTATACTTAAATTTTAGTTGGTTAAAAAAAAGACATCATATCGAGCCGATAATATTGTCGAGTCGAGCATTAACAAAGTTAGTCTCGATTCGACTCGTTTACACTCCTGCTCCAAAATGAATCAAAAGTTGATTACAAAAATTTGGACGTGGGTTAGTGACTTAGTGTTATCTGTTTCTTCTACTTTTATTCCATTTTCAGATATCCTCATCTCCAACTCTAATCTTGTATACTATTGATCTTTGTGCATGAGGAAGTTGGAGCTTATAGATACTATTGTATAGTATCAAAATCTCGACTCTTGGCTTTTACGATTGATAAGCAATAATCTTTTACACGTTTGGCTGTTTAGAAGTAATGAAACAACAAAGTAACATACATGGTCATTTTTAATGGCAAGTGGAAGTGTGGAGCCTAAGAAATATATATGGTCAATTTTAAGTGGCAATTTAGGTGTTTCTTTTTCAATTAATGAGTGAGTCCAAACCCTTGTTTCATCTTAACGGGGGGTTCACAAAAACCTTTTTCTCTCAATTAAGTGGTTAATCTAGTAATATCTTCAAACGACTTAATTTAGTAAACAACCCCAATCTCACTAACAATCACACATCGACGGAGAGAAGAAGCAAGGGGAAGGGATTATCTGTATAAGCAAAGGCCCAAGGAGAAACTAAGCATACCTTTCTCGGCCTTTTGGCTAAGATCAAGTGTAGTATCTGTTCTTATCAGTTTAATATCTAATATGTGAGCCATCAGCTCACTTATCAATCTTATTTTTCATGCGGAAAGATCCTCTATGATAGCTTGTTGATATTGGGGTCTTTGCGAGCCGTTTTGGCATTGCACTACTGCTTTAGCCTGGCTCACCTCTCCAATTAAAGTTAAAATACTTGAGACTCGCTACTTCCATTCTAGTTAAAATGCTTGTTGACTTGGTTTATATAGATACGAAAAAAGTTATTTATATATGTTTTAGCAGGCTAATATCTGGATGCAGTTAGTTAAGATATGTTTATATACATCATAATCCTGATACAAAGCCTGCAGTTAATGAGGATATGTTTATATACATCCTAATCCTGATACAAACCTTCAGTGGTCGTTCAAGTATGATTCAACTCAGGTCCACATTTTGACCACGCCATAGATAGTAATGGACTAATGGCCACTTGTAGTATAGATCACATCTAACATGACTACTTGAAGGTACTCAACCTCGTTTTGTGATTTTGTGCCACTACTTATCTAGAAATACTAATATTACTTAACTGGATGATTGTCGATAAGGAAATTCAAAATACGGACTAGAGATTTCACTATTTTGACATGCTTATAAACCTAGTTGAAGCGCTCATGTTGAAACATTTGCGTTTTTGCCTCGTGTTTTTTTTTTTTTTTTTTTTGAACNTAATATTACTTAACTGGATGATTGTCGATAAGGAAATTCAAAATACGGACTAGAGATTTCACTATTTTGACATGCTTATAAACCTAGTTGAAGCGCTCATGTTGAAACATTTGCGTTTTTGCCTCGTGTTTTTTTTTTTTTTTTTGAACGGCAAGTTAGTACAATACTATCGGTTAGCGAGTCAGAGACTCGACGCATCCGAGTGGGCAGAGCCCAACACAGATTCTTAACTAGAAGGAAACCCCAGGGAGGCTCGAACTTGAGACCTCATGCAAACAACCTCCCCCAAAGTTCCTTAGGAGACCTCAGGAGGCCTCGTGTCTTGTGTTAATTTAGTAAATGGTAGTATTTCTTAGTAGTTGAATGAGTTCTATGGTTCATACTTCATACTACGTAGTAATAGTTACTTTGCAAACTAATAGAAATCTTGATATACTTGGTCAAATATGATGAAGTGCATCCCAGTAATATAATAGTGACACAGTTTGACCACTTATCTTTTTAAAAATTATAGTATACCACTCCAAGATTAACTTTAAAATTTTTGATAAAAGTGACAACCCATTTAGGATATTGGAGAAATTTGACTTGGTTACCGGGTCAAAATGATAAAATAACAGTTTGACATATCATTATGTTGACTTTTATTTTTGTTGTTGACTTGGTGTTTGAAAACAGTTGACTTTGTGTTTGAAAACAGAGGAGATAATTTGATGATCTAGACGCACTCAAATTCTATAGTATATTGGCTATAGAGTGGGCGGAGCCATAAAGTCATGATGAATGGGGCAAACTTTGATAATTCTTAGAATCTACACTACAAATTTGTTCGCTAAGAGGCAAATTGCAAATATAACCATGTTTTAAAAAAAATTACACTACATTCTTAGGGGGGCACGTGCCCACCCTGCCCCCTCTTGTCCCGCCTCTGGGTATGACTGTGTACATATTACGTCTTATATGTCCTGCTCGATCGATATTAGATGTTGCTGTTGTTGTTGAGTGCACCCAAAAAATCTAATGTATGCTTAGAGATTTTACAATCATAACTGTATTCCTTTAAAAAGAAAAATTAAATTAGGTCAACCATTAAACAACAAAAATAACATCTTTGAATCTACATATCATAAAAGAAGCTAAATAAAGAAAGAATTTTACGAGTAGTAAAAGATGCTAAAGAGATAGGATTCAAATCACTAATACTTGGTCAGGACATAAAGCCAATGTGTGATAAAAAATACCATTGCACATATTCTGATATGTGGCCACTATTTTATAACATGCCTATCATATGTTTTAACTTGCACCATGTACATCAAAAATTGCTGTCAAAACATGTACTGGAGCCAAATAACTCCTTTCTGAAGACACGTTACAGCCATGTATTAAGAGAACGATGCACCTGCAAAACCTCTGATCTTAAACCCATGAAAGTCATGCTTGACCACCAGGTAAATAAGCCATAACGAAATTGTAAGGCCTATTTCACTAAGTTTAAATGAGTCACCTTAAATATGCAGATTGTGTCATGGTAATCAACTTTCGGATGAAGTAAATCACAATAAAGCCAGAACTTGGAACATGTTTTACAGCAATCATAGGAAGTCTTTTATACCGAAACTTCAAGAACATGTAACATAATTCAGTTGCTCCGTATTAGACAAGGGGGTCAAAAACAGTTGTTAAATATAAACAATCAGACCTTCAAACCTATAAGTTGATTAAGCTCCCATGTGAAAATACAAAATCACATTAAATCCATGATTAAACTGCTTTTTATTCATTCATTAACATACCTTTGGTACTGCAAAACTGAAATATATAGTTAATAATAAGGTAACATACAGCCTATAAAGAAGAATGCTTATACAGGACTACTGATTCTCAATATCTAAACACAAAAAATGAATCAAATTTCACACGGATTTAGCGCAACCTATATTTTAACTCTGACTATATATAACAAACTATATAACTTCAAAATTTCGTAAACTTAAGTCCTAGACACCTGAAATGGTGAAGGCAATAGGGTACTGATGTACTTGATTCAATGCGGCAGTTGTACTTCTTTCTGCTTCCAAACTATCTTCTACAGAAAAACATGAACTTACGTCGTGCTCACTGCCATCATCATCTTCTGATAAATAATAAAAACCATCTGAAAACAATGACAGACTAATTTCATCATCATCATAATCATCATCGTTTGCAGACATTACGGACGAGGTAATGGCGTTTATGTCCAAAACCTTACTCGATTCCTCAACTTTACTATCGCTCTCTTCTTCGTCGTCATCAACCCCTTCTAAGAACGGATGAGCTAATAGCATCTCAGCCGTCCATCTAAACATAGCTTTCCTCGAGAAACACCCCTTTAAAAAACTTTTCACCTCTCTAGACAACGTACTAGGAATCAAAGGCACCTCATTACCTTCCCCAATCCTAGCCAAAACCTCGTCACAATTCGTTTCTACCATCGAACCCCAAGGAGGATTCCCCGTTAACATCTCTAGCACAATACACCCAAACGCCCAAATATCAGAAGGAGCTTCTTGAACACCATCAATCACAACTTCAGGCGAAAAATACATAGGCGTCCCTCTCCAATACGTATCCGATTTACTTTTCTTACTCTGTTTCGCTCTCTTCGCTAATCCTAAATCACCAATTTTAGCACTAAACTTATCACCTTCACCACCACCAACAAGCAATATATTCTCAGGTTTCAAATCACAATGAACATAACCACAATTATGAATATGACACAACCCTCTTAAAATCGACCTAGCATAACGCTTAACATCGAATTCGCGCAATCCGTTACCATTAGACTCCTTGATAACCTCAGCTAGGGTTCCACCAGAACCATACTCCAATAACAAATTATAAACCATCTGATTATTATTTTCACCATTTGTTATCTCTTCACCATAACATTTGATCACATTTCGACACCCGCGAATATTATCCAATATTTCCTTTTCCTTTTGTATGGAACCTGAAACAGAGACTTCTGCAGATTTAACAGCCATAATCCTAGGATAAGAGCTATATCTAGATTTAGGCTTTTTAAGGTTAGCTAGAAAAACAGAACCATAACAACCTTTGCCAATCAAACAACCTCGGAACCAAGACATTCCATCTCCATAGTTAATACTATGTTGTTGGTCTGGTTCTTGGTTCTTTCTTTTTTTGTTATTGTTGTTACTCATTCTTCTTGTTTATATATAAAATTTTGGTAATGAAGAAAATTTTGCTAAGAATTTGGGTTGAAATAAATTAGGGTAAGAGGGTTATGAATGAGGTGAAAGATAGAAAGAAAAATGAAATGAAATGAAAGTATATATATTTAGGGTTTATTATTATTGTTTTTATAAAAATAATACTACTAATAATACATTGTTTTGTGCTAAAATAAGGCATGTGGGGAGATTGGTAAACAGGCAGCCGCGTTTTCTTTCAACTTGAAAAGGGTACAGACACATATTACAAGCGAGTATATATATTTTAACGGAATAACTGTCACCCATTGTCTTAAGATTACTGTTCCTTTTGCAACTTTCATTCAAATGCACATGGAAATGTTGTTGGATTTAAGGTAGAAGAGTAACCAGTTTAGAACTTGTTATCAATATTTTAAAACCCGGGTTGACCTGGCCTGTTGAACTGGTTGAATCGTGAACCGGCCAGGTGACCGGAAAGCGGTTTTGAATGAAAACCCGTTTGAACAGCTTGTTAAACCAGTTGAACCGGTACTCAGTGGCTCGACCGGGTCAATTAGAAAACCAGTTTTTAAAACATTGTGTTATCGAAATGCTAAAAAGGGAAGTAAGAAGTCTTAACACTTGTTTCCTTTGATTTAGTATCACTAAAACAAGATTTTTTTTACCCGTGCAACTTGATTTCATGGCTTGTTTAAGTTTCTAAACTAGAATTGACGAAGTGATAATAAGCCGAGAGCATGAGCTATAAGCTTTTTCATATTCATGTAAATTCAAGCAATTCTAAATCAGTATTTTATAGTTAAATAATACGTAGTAAAAACTTACATAACTTAAATAGTTCAAAACTCAAATGATGCAAAACTTAAAGAGTAAATGTGAAATTTTGAAATAAATAGTAATTTTTTTATAGTAATTGATAATAAGGATAGATATGTTTAAATCATTAATGGAACACAAGCTGTTAATAAAATTATGAATTTTCTAACTTGTGTCATAATGTTACATGTTTTGAAGCATTAAACGAACTGAAATTACCATATTTATGTTAGTTGATATTAATAGTTTTAAAATTTTAATAGTTTAACAAATTTGAAAAGGAAATGACAAAAGTTTATTTAAAAAAAAAAAAAAAAAAAAAAAAAAAAAAAAAAAAAAAAAGAAAGAAAAAAAAATAAAAAAAAAAAAAAAAAAAAAAAAAAAAAAAAAAAAAAAAAACGTTAGGAACTATTCTCTTAATAGTTGTTGGGGCCATGTATATAAAAATCTTTTATTAATAAAATTGTGTGGTTTTAACTTTTTTCATAGAAACAGAAAAGAAAAAGAAATGCCAAGAGCAATAGACAAAGTGTAAGTAGTTCAATAGAAACGGCAGTTAGTTATCCATATTGTATAAAGAATAATAAACTATAGTTTTCTGTTCACTTTGGCATATAAAAAATAAAGAGAGGTGAAGGAAAAATAAACAATTGTATTACGGAAGTGTTTGCTTATACAGAAATCAACTAGTTGGTCAAAAAAAAGTTTTCAATTGAAAGTGTTAAAAACAATTTAATCTCACGTATTATAGTTTCTTGGCATATGCATATACCATTTTGTTAAATAAAATCTGTAATGATATTTGCCGTATGCTCTTATCGATCGTAATCATTTTCTTTGTTGGTCAAAAGATAAGGAAAACATTTCAACGGTATTGTTGCTACTATATACGAAGTATTCTAAAAGTAGTTTGTTAATTACGTATTAGATTAAAGAACTCAGACAACGTAGTTCGAAGTACTCTTGACTAGCTGATACTTGATAGTTGCATAGAAAAAAATAATCAGCAATTTAAACGTTTCTTATTTTGCTAAGTCCAAATAATAATACATTAGCAAAGTTGTGCATAGTTGACCAAATAATTGTATTAGCATCTAGTTAATTGCAAGGTTGTTGACTGCAACTTAGTTGGAATATTTATTTTGAAATCGTCAACATAAATAGACTCTATGAATTGAATGAATGACCAGTATTTGCATGTTTTTATGAAAGTTCCTTCACAATGCGAACAGAATAGAATTTCAAGTTTCAAATGCAAGTATGTCTTTTTATTTTGAACAAATGATTGAGTGATGTTAAAATGTAAGAAAATTGTATAACTTCAGTGGATAAATCGAGAGATTATGTTGGTTATCTAAAGAACAAACGAGCTCGACGACAATCTATTACAATAAAACAAAACAAACAAATCAAAAATCAAAATTATTTATCTCTATCTTTTGCACATTTATTCCTGTTAATAAATTAATAATCAAGGATTTTTTAAACATTTAACGTCGTATAAAAAGACTATATATATTTACAACTTCGAGCCGCAACAAAAGCGAATACAATCCTATATCACGTAACAGTTTTTATTACATACGTAGTACAACAATATAATGCATACACAAGAGTATCTCAATCAAAAAGTTGAGTGTGCAAATCATTTTCCATTATATTTATTGATTATTTGACGTTATTTGGAAAGTGTGTGTTACCTTAAAGACTGAATCCCTTATGGAAAGCACAAAGAAAAACAAATTCTATCGATATAGAATTTAGCTAGATTATAAAATAAATTAGTAAGTAGATTTTGTAATCAATAATAATAAATATCATTCAATGGAATTTATACTAACTAAGAAGCACGTTAAAAAGCAGGCAGCATCAAGAAGACAGGCTACTTATGGCCAAAGTCACCACCTCACCTTGAGTGAAACCAGTGGTCAGAACCAGAATATATCAGCACCGCACTCTCACGTGGCCAGATGGCATAAACCCACAAAATGCATGCAACTCCATGTTCACTTCTCAATATACTACCATGCCAGATCATATAGCCACATGAGCCTCACTCCTTGCTTTTGCTACCTCTTATATGTAAGTATTCTGATCACATTAGAACACACATTTATTTGTGTCTTTGTTTGTTACAAAACTATTCAAGAAAATGTTATACATTCGATAAAAGATTTTTAATATCAACGTTAAATGGTGTACATGACCCATTGCGATAATAATATGTCGAAGATAATAATGATTTTGCGCTCTATATGAGCTCGATCAGTAACCATTATGATAGTGCCAGACCATATCGTGAAACATGAACACATTTAGTTTACAAGGTTGTTTTTACATCTAAAGGTTTATCCTGACTGCATCGATCGAGTTTGTGACTGCATCGGAGAAGCTCATTACCCCGTTCATCCATATTACGACTTTACGAGCAGGAATGAGAGTTCAAATGCGAGGACATTAATGTTTACAAATTTTCAAACATTTAATTTTCTTCAATTTTGATAAATAAAAAAGAATGTTTTTAATTTTAATTATGTGATTTGTATATTGCAACATGTTTTGGTACCATTCTTTTTAACTAATCCAATATCAGTGGTTACAAATCTTTATGGTTTCAATGATATTTACCTTAAAATTTAGAATATTTGAAATTGTATCTGTTTGAGTAAAATGTTGTTACCTAATGAAGGCCTTTGTGAAGTCCTTCGGATGATGACTAGTCAAGGTTGAAACCTGCGATCACAATAAACGCGTTAGCCTCACCCCGGGTGTTATCCCAGGACCAAGCTCCGGCGTGAGAGTAAGTATGGGGTTGGTAGGAATAAACGTGTGTGTGTAAATATGCAGTAAATGCTAATCATATAAGTGAGTAAATGAGAAGTATTTATACTACCTCAGACTGTACCTGATTACTGTTCGGAACAGTGCGAGGTACAAGTAGGCTACTGTTCCTGACATGTAGGGTGTGGCGCGCTATTCTGTCCCATACTAGGGTGTCGGCGTAGGCTTCCACGTGGTAGACATAGACCCGTGAAATCAGGGTTGAAGGCGGCGCATTGTATGGACCGTCCGGTCGCGTCCGTCCGGACATGGTCTGTCCGGACCATTAGAGGACCGTCCGGCTATATACACAATCATGTCCCCCCCAGTGTCGTGTTATAATTTCCTAAGTTATGACATGACACTAGACTGCTCCGGAGGAAACGATACCTTCCGACATGTTGCCGCTTCGTCAGGGTTATAGTCCCTTTTTTTCAGAGTATTATGATCATTCGGGCCGAAGGTCATTGGGTTGGGCTATCGAACCCCAAGCAGGCCCAAGCCCATTCACTACAATGAGTCAGCCTTGTTTACCGTGATGCACAAGATGTTGCCACGTGTCGAGGGAGCGTGCGCGTGGAAGGCTGAGATTAACCTCCCTGACACGACGCGACGTTTCACTGTTCACGGTGCATTCCTATATAAAGGGTTTTTCTCACAGTTTTACATCTCTCTACATCTCTCTACACTTCCGGCAGTCGTTCATCCCTCGTCAAATCAGGTGCGTCCCTCCGTCCTTCTTTGTATTCTTCATTGTTGGGTTGCCATTTCCGTCCGACCACCATGTCTTCTGCATCCCAAGAAGAGGTTGCTTCGCGTTCGACCTTCCTACGA
>LBNU01003542.1:11826-36867 GCA_014162995.1 Artemisia annua | reverse complement strand
AATTAATTTAGTTTTAAGTGAAGCATTTCAGGTGTTGTTAGATTTATTTCGTACTACTTTATTGGTCGAAATGATAAATGACATGTGGTAAGCTTAGATTTCTAATATGTTGTAACAGTTTGCATTTTGATGTACTATGTGATTATGGTGCTAAAAGTTTTCCAAAACAGATGAATATGATCCACTTCTGAAACGCATGTCAAGTGTTTGGAAAAATGCTTATGTAAGTCGGTTCAAAACAGATATTTACTTCCAATGTAGAGTATCAAATCTTGTGTAATTCTCTCGTCAATTATCTGATGTTACCAAACACTATAATTGACTCATTTCATTTCTCCCTACCAAACGTGCCCTTACTTCATTATATGTGTTGGAAAAACTAGCTTATTCGTACTTAGTAGCTGTTTGTTTCAGAAAAGTGTTTGATAATGGTATTATGCCTATAAAGGGTAATTTGACCAAAATAAGGCACGCCAAATGCTTCTTCAAGTAGCATTTAGAAAAGAAGAAAAAAAAAAAAAAAATCACGCTCATTGCCAAACAAACTTTCAATTCAAAATGCTAAAGACTAGTTGCAAAACACTCCTTGCCAGCCAAACATACCCTATAAGAATCTGCTTATTTTACCTAAAATAAAGGAGAAGCAATTTGGAAACACCCCTTACTTGTTTTTCATTACTTTTTGTTGTTGCCATTTATTATTCAGTATTTAACACGATTTATAGCACAAAAGAATATAGTTTGTTAGTAGAATACTAGAATGTTGTTAGCTATATCGTGTGGTGATATACTGGGTAGTGGAAGTGGATTGGCGTTTCGTAGGATATGTGTCATTTCTTTACAGAAATGCATAAAAGACTCATGATCTACATCTCATCCTAATGAATCTGAAAAATGAAACACGGATTTGGATTTGTTGGTCAAATTTAAATACATTTTTTTTTTGAACGGCGGAGATTTATTAGACACATGCTAGTAAGAAGCTAGCATGGACAAAACAAGAAAAGATTACAAATGAATATAAAGAAGACTCGGATTGCAACACCAATCAATCCAAGAAATACTACAAGACTTAGCTCTATTTTTTATCCAAAGATAAGATGTCGCAATAATGTCGTCAATCATCTTCATCGTATTAACCTTAACCGCCTGAAAAACTAGTAGATTCCGAGCCCTCCATATCCACCCTATAGCACATAAAACCACAACATCGAAAAAAGAACTTTGTTCTTTCCCCGAGATTCAAATCACCATCATCAGCCAAATCAAACGCCATCTAGAGGGATCATAAGTAATCGTGTTTAGGGTTAAGGCTCGTAGCTTAGGGTTTTAGTATCGTACCTTTAGAGGGCTGAGGAGACCTCTATTTATACACACGAAACCCTAGTTGGTTTCGTGTTCCCCAATCTTCGGTATCCGATATCTATCAATAATAATAGAAGATATCGCATACCGGATAAGTGCCCGTATCCGGGCTTGGGCCTGCATGGGCCTAGGCGTTAACTAAATAGTCCACTCGTGGTGGGCTTAAGTATAGTTCTGTATTCGCGGGCCTCGTGGGCTGCAAATATCGTTATAATGGCCCACTTGTGATGGGCTTGCGTATTGGATGGGTGCATGACCCGAATCCATACCATACGTCATCACATTGAGAGAGACATTCGGAGTGGTCTCGATATTTTTTTATTTTGAAAAAGTAATCTAACGTTATTATTATTTTATTTTTTTAATCTATTTCATGATAGCTAACAAGTAACATCAGATAATACAGTTATTGAGAGGCGCCATGTCGCTATTTTTTCTAATAATATTAAGATTAGCAATAACTACATTATGTATGATAAAAAAAATGACACAAGCTAAATATTTTCTTTGTAATTTGACACAAACAAAAAATTTTATTCTTTAAATTATCAAATAACAAATAGTTCAATCAACTCATTAAATTTTATCAAATGTCAAGTTTTCAGATATTTTTATCTATTTTCATATATTTTTATCCGCTTTCATACATATTATATATATATAAATGGATGAAACCGGATAAAATATAAGAAAAACGGATGAAAACGTAAAATAATAGACGAAAACGAATAAAAGTGTATGAGCACGAATAAAAACGTGAGAAAAACGGAAGAAACGGATAAAAACATGAGAAAAATGGATGAAAACGTATAAAGACGGACGAAAACTGATAAAAACATGAGAAAAACGGACGAAAACGGATAAAAACGGACGGGAATATAAGAAAAACGAACGAAGATGTAAGAAAAACGGACGAATAGTCAATGAGGACTAACGATGCAAATATTTTAACTCAATAACGACTAACGATGCAAATATTTTAACTAAATAAGGACTAACGATGCAAATATTTTAACTCAATAATGACTAACGATGCAAATATTTTAACTCTATAGTCAATGAAGACTAACGATGCAAATATTTTAACTCAATAAGGACTAACGATGCAAATATTTTAACTCTTGTTAGGAGATAACGGAAAATAATTTGCATCGTTAGTCCTTATTAACTGATATTACTAACGGAGAGATGGTTTTGTGCCAACTTTACTACCACAGGGATATTTTTTGCCAAAAAAAAAAGAAAAAAGGATGTAAAGCGAGCAAAGGCCAAACCACATGAACGTATTTTGNCTTTAACACCACCAAAAAAAATGAAGAACAAGAAAAAGACCATGAACCTCGTAGAAAACATATCACCTTTAAAAGTAGTTTTGTCCCATTCGATTTGTGGCATAGGATTAGCTTCATCTTTTTGGCTAGCAGTTAATGTTTTCTCCATTAATTTAATTGATAATCCAGCTCAAACTCTCAGATTAATAACGGTAACCTCCTCTATTTAGTTTTATTCTATGTTTCTATTGTTGATAATATCAGTTTTGGGATTTAGTTTGATCACTGAATTAATTTAGTTTTAAGTGAAGCATTTCAGGTGTTGTTAGATTTATTTCGTACTACTTTATTGGTCGAAATGATAAATGACATGTGGTAAGCTTAGATTTCTAATATGTTGTAACAGTTTGCATTTTGATGTACTATGTGATTCTGGTGCTAAAAGTTTTCCCAAAACAGATGATGAATATGATCCACTTCTGAAACGCATGTCAAGTGTTTGGAAAAATGCTTATGTAAGTCGGTTCAAAACAGATATTTACTTCCAATGTAGAGTATCAAATCTTGTGTAATTCTCTCGTCAATTATCTGATGTTACCAAACACTATAATTGACTCATTTCATTTCTCCCTACCAAACGTGCCCTTACTTCATTATATGTGTNCAGGACCCGGTGATTTGTCATTTCCACATTCCCATACCGCTATCTTTATTTCCTCAACCGTAAAAGGAGACTCTAATGATGAACTTTGAGCATCTGAAAGTTTCTTGAAAAAATTGCTCACCAAGGCAGGTCTAGAGAAAGTCTCTTCCCTGAACTTACAAGAGAAGAAATCAAATACCTCATCTTTAATAAGAGAAGGATTTGTGACCCACAAACCACCAATGTGTAGACCATGAAGACGATTTCGCCTCTTTCTATGATTCATATAACCATGAAATAAGCTGGAGTTTTCGTCCCCTTCCTTAACCCATCTCACTTTAGCTTTTTGATTTAAATCCCATATTCTTTCTTGGTCACTTTGTAAAAGTTGATATTTAAGAGTGCATCTATCAAATCTTTCTGCTTGATTCAGGGGGCAAGTTTCCGCTTTGAGATCGTAAGTATCAACTTTTTGTTGCAAATCATGTAACCTTTTTTTACTTTTATCATTTTCAACCTTCCTCCACTCTTTTATTGCAAACTTCACAGCTTTCAATTTCTTCAACAAACTCACATCAGGCCTATTATCCAAATCGCCCTTACTCCAAGTAGAAAAGACAATGGTTTGGAGCTCTACATGATTAAGCCAAGAATTAAAGAATTTAAAAGGGCATGGACCAAAATCTGAAGATGAAGTAGAAAGCATCAATGGGCAATGATCAGAAAATTCGCTTGGAAGAGCAATGACATGAGCATTAGGCCAAATCTCAGAAAACGAAGAAGAGGCCAAGAATCTATCAATTTTGCTAAGCTTCGACGCATCACTGTTGATGTATGTGAACATTCTCCCACCAATTTGAAAGTCCATGAGATCAGAGTCATGAATAAAATTATTAAAATTTGCTGCCAAGGATGGATAAAAAGTAGAGCCCATTCTTTCCTCCAAAAATCGAACTTCATTGAAATCACCAAAGAAAATCCAAATCCCGTCAATCGACCATCTGAGCTTCCATAAATTCTTCCATAGAGATAACTTAGACTTTCTATCTTGTGGAGCATAGATATTAACTAGAATGCATAAATCATCAACCCCTTTCCATTTACCAATTATAGCCAAAAAACCATCTCCTTGAATGATGTTTATTTTGACAAAAATATCGGGATTCCAAACACTAATCAATCCACCTGATTTTCCATTAGCATTTAGAGAAGCAAAATCACAATGGTTCGAAGGCCATACTGAGGGAATGGAAAATTTGTTGATATCATCAAGCATAGATTCTTGAATACCCAAAAAATGAATATGATTTTCCCAGCACAACCTACTAATCCATTGAGTTTTAGAGGAACACCTAACACCTCGACAATTAATTGATAAAACATTCATTGGTAAACAATAGGAACACCATTACCAGAAATTAACTTTTCAAGGTTCTCTCCCATACCTTCCATTTGAAACCCACTGTCACAACCAACTTCCAATGTTTTAAGAATTTCAACTGAAGTTGCTTTAGAAGAACTTACAGAGTCAGTAGATAGGTCAGGCACATTCATACTCGCCAAATTTCGTTTATTGACTAGCAATTTTAGATTCTGAGTCGGACAGATTCAATGCCGTTCTCGATTCTTTGAAATCATCAACCTCCAATTCAATGTTAACTGAATCATTTGACTCCTTTGAGGTTGCAAAACATGTACTTGCCATGTTTCTATGGCATACAAAATAAGAATATAAAAACTAGCTTATTCGTACTTAGTAGCTGTTTGTTTCAGAAAAGTGTTTGATAATGGTATTATGCCTATAAAGGGTAATTTGACCAAAAATAAGGCACGCCAAATGCTTCTTCAAGTAGCATTTAGAAAAGAAGAAAAAAAACAATCACGCTCATTGCCAAACAAACTTTCAATTCAAAATGCTAAAGACTAGTTGCAAAACACTCCTTGCCAGCCAAACATACCCTATAAGAATCTGCTTATTTTACCTAAAATAAAGGAGAAGCAATTTGGAAACACCCCTTACTTGTTTTTCATTACTTTTTGTTGTTGCCATTTATTATTCAGTATTTAACACGATTTATAGCACAAAAGAATATAGTTTGTTAGTAGAATACTAGAATGTTGTTAGCTATATCGTGTGGTGATATACTGGGTTGTGGAAGTGGATTGACGTTTCGTAGGATATGTGTCTCATTTCTTTACAGAAATGCATAAAAGACTCATGATCTACATCTCATCCTAATGAATCTGAAAAATGAAACACGGATTTGTTGGTCAAATTTAAATACATAATCTGCAAAACATGTACTTGCCATGTTTCTATGGCATACAAAATAAGAATATATTGCTACATTTCATCCTGCACCAGGTCATTTCATATTAAACTTTAAATAATAGGGGTTCATAGAATTATCCGTGTTACAAAAGTTTGTTACCCATTGGGGACACTGTTTTTTACAAAAGGGAAGTGATTGGAAGACATCTGTGTTTAACAAATTGTAGTCACCAGCATACATTGTCATCAGTATCTGGTTTACATATAGACAGTGTTGATACTTTATGCCGTATCTCTTAATCATTGAAGTTTGTAATGCTCGTTGGTCGGCAACAAAATGGCAACCATTTATTGAGAAAAAAGCATTATTATAACAACTGAATTTGGATTTGGTTTTGCAGATGATTGAGGTCCCAGTTGTGATTCTGATATACAGCTTCTTTCGGAAAGATATGAAGCAGAGTTCGGTATGTCATCATTCTTGTCAAAGTACGAGTTGGTATGTTGAATTTTTTGTTTCTTTCAGAAAGATATCAATAGCATTTGACTCAATAGGTTTTTTTTAAATGTGACATTGCAGTACTCGAAGGCTGTAGCTAGAGGCTTATTGGCGCTTCCAGTTGGTTAGTCTTTACTCTTACATCTTTTGCTGTTTTGGTGGTTGCACATAATTAGAAATGGCAATACGATTTGAGAAACTCTTGTATGTTGGATAATAGGATAGATACAAAGGGCACATGAAAGTGCCTTTCTTCAGTGATGTCATTATGTAAAACTTCATACTCTGATTCTGGACATAAAAAAATCAGTTTCTCTAAAACTACGTATATTGTTTTCCCTTTATAGCAATATTATTTTCTGTTATTAATGTACATTGGCACTTGGCTTACATTGATTTTCAGGGGCTATTGTCAATGCACTTGGAGCTATTGCTTTAGGGGCACCTGTTGGAACTCAGTATGTACCTATTTTTCTATTAATTTCAGTTATGGAACGCATAGGCCATCATTTGAACCAAAAACTTAAAATTAATGTCAAAAGGTCTTCCAGCAAGCCTAAATTTTTAACCAGATGTCCAGATGTTAACATAACCTATGTTTACTCTCATACTAAAGAATCTTTCAGTCGTTCCTTTATTCAAGCTTACGCACTTGCAATCCTAGCTAACATCTTTTCTTCCAAATGCAGGTACATTTTAAGAACCCTCAACTGGTCTCTTCTAATGTCTGCATTCACTGTGAGTGTAAAGCTATAGAATTTGCTCTTGCATGATATATATAATGAGATGTTCGTACTTCATATGGTTTACTCTTGGTCGATCAGATCATTTTTTACTTGCAAATTAATGTAAGACTTCAGTTGTCTTTTCGCTCTGCTGGTAGTTTACCTTGTAGGTGAAAAGATGGGTGGGCGGTGGGTTGGGTAATAAATCAAAACAGACAATGTTTCTAGGGGACGTCAAATTGGGTTGGGTTTCGTTAACATCCTTTTTTTTTTTTTTTTTTTTTTTTTTTTTTTTTTGTTTTTTTTAGTTTTGTAGATGATCAATATGTTCCGTATAATAATAAACATTATTATTACACTATAGATCCGATTCTTTTCAGAACACAATGTAGGAGGTCATAATCAGCTAAACATGTTCACAGTTTAACCCGTTAGCAGTATAATAAATCTCACATTAACCATGTTCACATAAGCAGGCTGACATTACTGCTGAAAGGTATCTGAGTTTTATATGTTGCATATTTTAATGCAGGTTGTCCCTGCAGCTTCCGTTTATGGTTCATCTTGGACTGATTGGCATCGTATATTTGCACAAACAAAGTAAGTTCCTGATTGTATCAAGTGTTCATATGACTTTATTCTAACACAGTTAGAGGTAACATGGCATTAAAGTAACTAGTACTTATCATCAAAACTGAGGAATTAAAGTGCGGTACTCATTTGAGTACAATCAGATGATGTCTTGTCTACCAAGTAAAATAAGAGTATCTTAAATATTGTTGTTCAGTATCCAATTTTATGTGGTATGGTTACATGATGCATTTTTACACTTGCAGGCTAATTGGATCTATTGACTATATGATCTGTCTACCCGCACATGGTGCAATAGTTGGGGCTTGGTTTGGGGCCTGGCCCATGCCACTTGACTGGGAAAGGACGTGGCAGGTATTGTTACGTTACCATATAAGTGAAACACAAACCCTCAAAACATATTACAAATATATTCTATTAAAATTCTTTTCACTCTTGGAACTTCTCAACGTAAACCGTGACTTTGGATTAATTTTAATAGAATTCCTATTTGCTAGTGTTCTGGAAAAAGTTATGTAAGATTATGTTCCTCGCTATATATGACAGTCTCCACTTCTCAAGTTTTTGTTATATTCTATTGAGTCCCTTCGGTCGTTTTACAGGAATGGCCAATTTGTGTAACTTATGGAGCTATAATTGGGTACTTTGTGGGAATGTTGGCTTCTTTTGGTTTTGTAGTCTTCAATGCTTCACATCAACGCATGAAGGGAGATTAACGCATCACTAACTCCCAGAAAATCATCATCTTTCAGTACAAAGTTAAATCTAGATGTCTTGAGAAACTTTTCAAAGTTGTGTGAATCTTATTGTGTTCTTTCCTGAATAGGGAAACGATAGAAAATAGATATACTGGGCGGTAGATTACATTCATTTTTGTTTTGAAAGTTTGATTAATTCATAGCATCCTTTTAATTTATTGTTCAATTGCTGTTTTGACCAATGGGTCTCTGGTCTAGCGGTATGGAGGTTTTACCCTCCTAGGCAAGGTCTCAAGTTCGAGTCTTGTCTAGGGCGATAGGGGTTTCCTCGCGCGTGCGTAAAGGGAAGGGTGCCATTGCCTTCTGGGCTGGACCCAACCTGGTTGTGTGGGCTCGCTACACCTTCTGGGCTAGGGGCCCTGTAGCCACACTTGCCGTCCTAAAAAAAAAAGTTGTTTTGCCCTGCTAATGAAACTTGTATTAGTACTAGTTTTTCTTCATGTAATGACTTCCGATCTGATTTGCTAGAATCACATGTTCAATTTTGAACTTAGTTAATGCAACTAACTTTTGGTCTGGTTTACGTGTATAATTTGGTTTCTGCACCGTCATTTTTAAGGGGATTATTTGCATTAAGATGTCCATCCTTAAGTATAATATCAAAAGGCCCCAGAAAGTTACATTTCATGCAAATGGGTCGGTCGAGTTATAAAAATCTTGTCTTGAACTCTTGAAGCGTATAAACTGAGTTGGGAATTTCAACCAATTTAAGTTGATTCTCAATAAAAGAACAACTGAAAGATTCTTATTTACAAGAGTAAGTATAGGTTATGTTAATATCTTGTTCCATATGACAGGTTTCTTAGTCTGTCTTTGAAAACCGTAATGCCTAACTCTGGTTAAAAAGCTATAGAGAGTTCCTGCAGGTGTCCCTAAAGCAATACCTCCTAACTTTGATTTAAAGTTCTTGGTTCAAATTACAGCCTATGAGTTCCAAACTGGAAATAAAAGAAAAATAAGCACATACCGAGTTCCAACAGGTACCTGTAAAGCAATAGCTCCAGGTGCATTGACGATAGCCCCTGAAAATTAAAATAAGCCAAGTGCCAATGTACTTTGAGAACATTGCTATAGAAGGAAATAAGGTTCATAGTTTTAGAAGACCTGATTTTCTATCTATAATCGGTGTAGAAATTTTTACACAATGACATCACTGAATGATGGCATTTTGACCATATATGCCCTTGTATGCAACATCTAAGAGTTTCTCAGATCGTGTAGCCAATTTTTATTTGTATGGAACCAACAGAACAGAAAAAGATGTAAGAGTTTCTCAAATCACCCTTGAAGCTGCTTCTAAACTTTGGATACACTGGTTTGATCAATTAACAAATTTAAGTTTCATAACTGCTGAAACAATGAAACACGACAACACAAATAAGAAAGAAGTGTTCTACTGATCAACTCAGTTACAATTGATAAAATGAACAAGTTACTTGCGTTTTAGGGAATTTTGCCTTAAATACAGTAATACATAAGATATAAAACCAATTTAAATCAAATAACTGAACCAAGTACTTGAATAAATATGCTAAAAAAACTTAAAACATTAAATCAAATAATTGAACCAAGATTATGAGCAGAGCTCGTTCTCTTTCTCGCTACCACCAATTTAATTTGAACTCATCTGAATTGTAGTCATCGCCCTCGTCATTTATAAAACTTCTCCTAGGCAGTTCAAAAAGAGAATGAGAACTTCTCCAAGAATTTGTTAGGCTTTCCCATTTTCCATCAATCTGATTTTTTATTTCAATATCTTTTAGATCACACGTTTTCTTTACCATCATCTCCACCATTTGCTCATACCAGTAGTTCTTGCCGTTGGACGACCGATAAAACGCCTTAACATTATGGGGATAGCAAATTGAAAAAAGAAAATCTAAAAGTGGTGAATGCCTCCACAACTTTTTATCCAAATTTTTTCCAAACGATAGGTGCTGCATGTTTCTTGCTGGAAACGGAATCATTCTTTTGAGATCATCAAGGTCTATATTCAATGGCACAAAATTATCCATTATTTCAATGTCAAAGCTGCTTGATAAATTAAGTGCTTCTCTCACCTTTAGGAAACAGGACAGATCAATGGGATGGGAATTACGAAGACATAGTATGAGCTCAATATGTGCGGGAGTACTAGATGGAAACAAGAGGCTAGGCATTTTCAGGCCTTTGTATGAAAACTAAAGTAACTTTGAAGCATTTATTCTTATGTTCATTTGCTTGTCTGATAACCAATAGTAATTAAGAGTCTCACTCTTTAAGGAAACACAAGTAATTTCAAAGGTTTCTAGCGTGCAGTCGGGCATTAGGAGGAACAAAGTCTCGAGAAAAGGAAACTTTGATACTATCATTTTGGAAAATGTATCGTCTACTGTGATACTGTATAAATACAATTCTCTTACGCTTCTTAATGTATCCATTCTCATCGTAAACGGCCTTGCATAGTTCTCATAAGAAATCAACCGAAGACTTGGGACATCATAAATTTCCAAACTGTCGATATGATCCCCTTTTGATTTTATTTGCAAATAACGAAGATACCGAAGGTTTTTTACTTTAATATTCTTCAAGTGCTGGGACCAAAGAATTACTACCTTCTCAAGTAAGGGACAAGAAGAGAATAAGTTATGAAGTGCCGCGTCATTTATGCACACATCTTTCAAGTTGAGTTCGAGTAGGTACGAACACTTGATCACAGGATTTATATTCATCCTAACCTCATAGTGCTCTATTTTATCAGCTCTTACACTTAAAGTTTTTAGGTTTTCACAATAGAATATCGCATCTGGAATTGTAAGCCAACCAACTTCATTTTTATTAAGCTTCTTACCACTTATTGTTAGAAAAAGCTCCTTGAGACAATTTCCAGAAGCTAGTACTTGAAACCAATCATCAACAGGAGAAGGATATAGGAAGGTGTAGTTGTATCATTGTGATGGAATAAATAGGTAGATGGGGCGAGTCTTTACAATCTATGCACCTTGTAATGCTCTCTCTAAGCTCCTAATTTATGACCTCAATAAGTTCTTTCAGATAAGTACCTCCGGTTATAAGCTGTTTGGGAAGTAAAAATATTTTGTTTCGTTTTGAGAGTGCAATAAGCTAGTAATCTGGCAAAATAGGCTTTAATCCAAACACCCCTTAAAGTGATATTAGTTTGGCATTGTATTTTAAAAGTAATTATGTGATATAGAAAATTTAAACCAGTTGTTTGTCTTATTGTTTGGCTACTTTTGAGCATTCAAGATTAACATGTGAGATGTGACCCTATAGTATAGAGAATCAGTTTCAGTTAAGCCAAACACTAGAAACTGATTATGTGTAAGACTTTCGAGTTGAAAATGCAATAAACAAATAGGAATTATTGTTTCCGAGATATGGCATGTTGCCTTTTTTTTNTTTTAAAAAGCAAATGAACCAAAAATTACATTGACAAAAAGAAACTACCTGTGTTTGTTCTGGTTGTAAGTGTTTGTCACTGATAGCACGTATGGCGTATTATACTACTAGTATTATAGTATTGTGTATGCTAACAGACTATAGAACTGTGTATGTTTCTAAATCTTTGGATATAAGAATTTAGATTCGCTGACACCGTTACCTCTTTTAAGGTGCACACACATTATTTATCTTGCTTTGCACTGCAAGTTTTTAGTGAGGTTAGGAGAAGCATTGACCTGTCTTTCTAGTAAGTAGTCTCACTGCTACTTGAGATCAGAACTTATCCACCTAGCAGACTCTATATGCTTTATAAACTGAAAGTACTCTTTAGGCGAAAAGGTGTATTGATGTATGCTAAAACAATCAAACCCTTCTACAGCTAGTACGAAGAACTTGAACAATGACATTACAACAGATGAGGAGGTTACTGATAAAAAAACTGAGAACAAAGAAAATTCGAGTGACTACAAAATGGAAGAAACAAGTCCACCGCCAACTGTTGTTTCAGGAAAAACGTAAGGATATCTTTGAGCCTCTTGAGACTTGAAACAATAATAAATTTGAATGGTAGAGCAGCTTCTTCAGTTCAATATATACTTCCTCCACCCGACTTTGACTCTGCCAGTTACGGAGTTACCCTCATGGATGGCTCATTGGGAAGAAACGGAAGCTTGTAAATGTGGTTGTTGTTTAAAGCATGCGCAGGATTGCTGTTCAAGAAATGAACAGAAAGGTACACATCCAATCCAGCCCGGTCTATTTATTAATGGGTTTAACGTGTTAAATAAAGATGATAGCTAAGTGCTAAATGTTTCATGAAACTGAGTCCCACATCGGCTAGAGAGAAGAAGCTGTGGCACTTTATATAACCAAAAGACAGACAACATGCATGTCAATGGGCTATTTTAAAGTTTACCAATTCTCATATTGGTGTACGGTGAGTAATCAATATCATACACAGAAGTATGATGTATTGGTAAAATTTGTATAAACTCATAATTTTTAATATTTATTACATAATGTATAAACTTTTACTTTATCAAATTTGATTTTATCTTTTTTATTGTAGCTGAAGTAATTAATAAAATTTGAAAGTTGTACGTATATCTGCTTGTAAAAATGTACAATATGATACATCAAAACTTGAGCCATATATTGTGACCAAACATATGTTATCTAAAACAACATTAACTTTTACAATATTCTTTTAAGTGATTTATTTTGATTTTTTTACACGAGAACTTGATTTTATTGTGCAGTATGGGCTAATAGTATATCAAAGATTGATCAAATTGAATGAGAGTCGTTACATACTTACATCGACCATGTGACTTGGTTTGAAGAGCTTCAAATATTGAACTAGCTAAAAACATTGTCAAACATTCTCTTTTATTTTGGAAAATGTATCGTCTACTGTCATACTACATAGATACAATTCTCTTACGCTTCTTAATGCATCCATTCTCATCGAAAACGGCCTTGCATAGTTCTCATAAGAAATCAACCGAAGACTTGGGACATCATAAATTTCCAAACTGTTGATATAATCCCCTTTTGATTTTATTTGCAAATAACGAAGATAACGAAGGTTTTTTACTTTAGTATTCTTCAAGTGCCGAGACCAAAGAATTACTAGCTTCTCAAGTAAGCGACAAGAAGAGAATAAGTTATGAAGTGTCGCATCACTTATGCACGCATCTTTTGTTGAAATATAGTTAAAGATTAATGTGTAAATGTCTAGAATCGAACACGAGACCTCGGGATTGCACACATTACAAACGAGAATAAAAGTATAATAATAATTATATTAATTGTTAGTTTATAATTATTATTTAAACACTAAATGGAGTTAACGGTCGTTAGTTGTTAACGGTATGGACTAACTATCGTTAAAAAGAGAAAGACAAGGACTAGAGTGTAATTAGACGACAAGAAGGATCCGGAAACACCCCTTGGGGTACTAGGCCGGTCGTGGGGGCTAAGGGGGTTCCCAAACCCTAACTTGTTCCCTAAGTTGTCTAATTAGTATAAATACAAGGCCAAGGGTTATTTGTTTCTCACCTCTTGTGCATACACACATAACCCTAAGTCTTTGGTTTTCTTTCTTCCTTCTTGTGGCCGATCGTACGCCCCTATTCCCTAAGGGTTTGCGATTTTGACTTCAAGAATAAAAGTGTTTTCGTATTACTTGCATAATCTTTTATTCACTTGAGTTTGTGTGTACAAGAACGAGGTAACAACACACTATTGTTGTTATCAAGAGATCGAATAACAAAAAGGTAAGGGGTTATTCATTGATCTATATAAACCCTAATTAGGGTTCATCACTTGTTCAATTCCCAATCAAGAATTGCAATTGAGGTATGTTTTCTATTTAAGTTTTAGTTAATAATTAACATGTTATGCTTGATCCTTGCTTCCGCTATATGTGCTACTTTGTGTTTTATTTATATGATTGTCATGATACATATATTCTAACATCTTTCAAGTTGAGTTCGAGTAGGTACGAAAACTTGATCACAGGATTCATATTCATCCTAACCTCTTAGTGCTCGATTTTATCAGCTCTTACACTTAAAGTTTTTAGGTTTTCACAAGAGAATACCGCATCTGGAATTGTAGGCCAACCAACCTCATTTTTATTAGCTTCTTACCACCGATTGTTAGAAAAAGCACCCTGAGACAATTTCCAGAAGCTAGTACTTGAAACCAATTTTCAACAGGAGAAGGCAGTGACAATTTCTCAATGTCTAAGTGAAGACGAAGACATTCGATGGGCATGTTGTCATTTAAATACCGTAAAAGAGTGCGTGCGATCAATCAATTGAATGTAGTCTATATATAGTTATGAGTGATTGAATGTGCCAATTTTCAATGCCTACTATCAAATGAGTCAAATATAAAAATACGGTAAAAGCAAATGGGTCTATACGTTCTTGTTTGGTAAAAGCCATTGCAAGATACCGTAAAAGAGTGCGATCAATCAACTGAATGTAGTCTATATGTTCTTGTTTGGTGAGATGATCATTCGTTACACATGTAGTAAACCTGAGTGTAGGGATGGTAGACCAAGGGTGTAGCCAGGACTTGGACAAGACACATGTGCGGGCGGCATCTTTTTCGGGCAACAGTGATTGTATACGATGGATCAACTTTACCGGAACATATTTAAATTGTGGTGAGATGCTTATAGCCCCTTCTTCCTCCATCTCTTTTTGTATGACAACATTTTTGCAACTATGATCTAAAAACAGTTTTAAGAATTTGGTAATCATCTTGCAAAGTAAAGAACTTATTTACCTTCAAAATATTTGGCTGTCTCTCTTCAATTGTTTGAAGGAAAAGAAATCATTTTATATGCTCCTTTTTTCATATATAAGATTACTGTGTCAAAAAAATATATATATAGGAACTATATTAGAGATCTTTTCTATAAGAACCTTGATATATAGGCCTAATAAAGGGGCCTAATGGTGGACCTAAGGCTTTAAATACTTGTACAGTGCAATGTACTGTACAAGTATTTAAAGCCTTAGGTCCACCATTAGGCCCCTTTATTAGGTCCACCAAACATATTCCTTTCTATAATTCAGTTAAAAAATATTAGTAATATACTAATATTTAAAAATTTACTAATACAACCATTCCAATTTAAATTTATAGAAAAGAAACAATTGTTTTATTAGGATAAAGAAACTGCATGCACCTGCTCCCTCTTGGTCTATATTTACCTACAGTTTCGTCTTTTTTTTTTATGCACAGTGGCTTGATGATTTTTTTTAGTGCTTATTTGCTCCAAGCCTCCAAGATAAGTAGATAAGTAATGAAGCTGTTTGAAATATCATCCAAACACTACAAAACTGTATACCTTAAGCAGATAAGCACTTATATGCTGTTAAAAAAAATAAAAAAAGATAAGCACTTATATGCACACCCTCTTAGTAATATTTTGACATTGGGATATTGTATGTTTGTTTTTTCAGGTCTTTATTGCGTAGACCTTTGGTGTGGATATAGGAAGGTGTAGTTGTATCATTGTGATTGAATAAATTGGTAGATGGGGCGAGTCTTTACAATCTATGCACCTTGTAATGCTCTCTCTAAGCTCCTAATTTATGACCTCAATAAGTTCTTTCAGATAAGTACCTCCGGTTATAAGCTGTTTGGGAAGTGAAAATATTTTGTTTCGTTTTGAGAGTGCAATAAGCCAGTAATCTGGCAAAATAAGCTTTTATCCAAACACTCCTTAAAGTGATATTTGTTTGGCATTGTATTTTAGAAGTAATTACTACCTCCGTCCCAAAATTATTGTCCACAAACAAAAAAACACACAGTTTTAGAAAAACATCATCATTACAACTTTCTCTTTCTTACTTTTTGCACAAAGACAATTTTACCCTTAACCAATTAATTTCTAACTTTTTTAAAGTTTGTAATAATAACATCAAATGAGGGTAATATGGTAAGCTTGATCTATATTCCTTATCTATTTATGGAAGTGGACAATTATTTTTGGACGACCGAAAAATGAAAGATGGACTATAAATATGTGACGGAGGGAGTATGTGATATTGAAAATCTAAACCAGTTGTTTGTCTTATTGTTTGGCTACTTTTGAGCATTCAAGATTAACATGTGAGATGTGACCCTAAAGTATAGAGAACCAGTTTCAGTTAACCAAAACACTAGAAACTGATTATTTTTTTTGTGAAAACTGTGAAGATATATATTAGCTCAGAACATCATAAAAGTTTACAGAGGATTCAAACTGGCCACATGAACAGACTCATGGACCAAATAACAACCAATCAGACATACATTTCTAAGACATACTAACTGAGGAATACTAGCTACATAGCTCAAAACAGAAATCTTCATCGTCACACAAACAACAACTACATTTCCTTTAACAATCCCTCTATATATAGTTTTTCCAGGGAAGAAAAGCTATAAACAGAAGATTTAAAAGGCCTCATTGTTGTTTATATCCTCTATATTAGCTACATTTCCTTCATGAAGGTAGGCTAAAGACTACCCTGCAGCTACAGCCTCATAGAGCAATCAATTAACCCAACATCCATGATAGGCTTCACTGAATATAGGGATTATGTTACCACTGCTAGAAAGCTAAATTTCCTACATGACATTCATATATCAGCCCCATATATCAGCTACTTTCAGAACACTGTTAGACCTCTTAACCTTCAAGCTACTTTCAGAACACTGTTAGACCTCTTAACCTTCAAGCTCATCAGTTTGCACTTGACATTGTCCTTAACAATCTTATACACACCTTCTCTTGTCTAAACAGTGTGAAGTTTCTTTCTTGCCAAATGTAATAAACTGATGCAGCCAATATCAGTCTATTCATCACCTTCTAAATATCGTTTTTAAAAGCTTTATTTTTCCACTTTCTCACAGTGTCATCAGTTATTGCAGTATACCCATCCATTCTCATCAAATACATCTTTTTCCCTATCTTTTCTGAGAATTCACACTCAAAAAAATAAACGGCTATGTGAGTCTGCACATTCTTTACATAAAGGGCACTCCAATGAAACAGTACTAGGAACTGATTATGTGTAAGACTGTTGAGTTGAAAATGCAATAAACAGATAGTAATCAGTTATATGACTATATGTAGAAAAACTTGCATACGTCTCTAGTCATTATTTTGAAAAAAGGAATTTCGAAATACGAATCATTGTTTCAGAGATATGGCATGTTGCTTTTTTAAAAGCAAATGAACCAAAAATTACATTGACAAAAAGAACTACCTGTGTTTATTCTGGTTGTATGTGTTATGTGCTCTAAGCAAGACATGAATGAAAAGAATGGGTTATGACTTTTATTCTCCGATTCATTTGCAGAAATTTGTCACTGATAGACATATGGCGTATTATACTATTATAGTATTATGTATGCTAACAAACCATAGAACTGTGTATGTTTCTAAATCTTGGATATAAGAAATTATATTCCGTCACACCGTTACCTCTTTTAAGGTGCACACACATTATTTATCTTGCTTTGCACTTCAAGTTTCACTGTTTCAGTAAGGTTAGGAGAAGCATTGACCTGTCTTTCTAGTAAGATTTCTAACTTTTACTTGAGATCAGAACTTATCCACCTAGCAGACTATATACGCTATATAAACTGAAAGTACTCTTTAGGCGAAAACGTGTATTGATGTATGCTAAAACAATCAAACCCTTCTACAGCTAGTACGAAGAACTTGAACAAGGACATTACAACAGATGAGGAGGTTACTGATAAAAAAACTGAGAACAAAGAAAATTCGAGTGACTACAAAATGGAAGAAACAACTCCACCGCCAACTGTTGTTTCGGGAAAAACGTAAGGCTATCTTTAAACCTCTTGAAGACAATAATAAATTTGAATGGTAGAGCAGCTTCTTCAGTTCAATCCATACTTCCTCCACCGGAATTTGACTCTGCCTGTTACGGAGTTACCCTCATGGATGGCTCATTGGGAAGAAACAGAAGCTTGTAAATGTGGATGTTGTTGAAAGCATGCGCAGGATTGCTGTTCAAGAAATGAACAGAAAGGTACACTTCCAGCCCGGTCTATTTATTAATGGATTTAACGGGTTAAATAAAGATGATAGCTAAGTACCATATGTTTCATGAAAAACTGAGTCCCACATCGGCTAGAGAGAAGAAGTTGTGGCACTTTATATACCAAAAGGCAGACAACAATTATGTCTTTGGATTAGTATAAAGTTTACCAATTCCCAAATCGGTGTATTATAAACTGAATATCATACATTAGTCGGTTAATTGGTAAAATTTGTATAAAATCATAATTGTTTTTATTATTACATAATGTATAATTTTAATTTATCAAATTTGATTTTATCTTTTTTTATGTAGATGAAGTAATTAATAAAATTGAAAGTTGTACGTATATCTGCTTGTAAAAATGAACAATACATTAAAACTTGAACCAATTGGTGTATGATAACTAATGAATATCATACACGGTTACTGTTGATTGGTAAAATTTGTATAAACTCATAATTATTTTTATTATTATATAATGTATAAACTTTTACTTTATCAGATTTGATTTTATCTTTTTTATGTAGCTGAAGTAATTAATAACATTTGAAAGTTGTACGTATGTCTGCTAGTAAAAACACCAATATAATACATTAAAACTTGAACCAATGTGACCAAACAAATGTTATCTAAAACCACATTAACTTTTACAATATTCTTTTAAATGAATTTATTTTGATTTTTTTTACACGGACGAACTTGATTTTATTGTGCATTATGGGCTAATAGTTTATCAAAGATTGATCAAATTGAATGAGAGTCGTTACATCGATCATGTGACTTGGTTTGAAGAGCTTCAAATATTGGACTAGCTAAAAAAATTGTCAGACGTTCTCTTTCATTTGCGCAATATGAAAGTCTTAATTCTTTTTTAACACGTCATCTTCATTTTTCTTCATTCTCTGTTGATATACTTTTTACAAATCACCATACATACAAAGATTTTTAAAAAGTAACTCGGTTCATATACCGATAAATCTTGAACATCAGGCCTTAAAAAAGGTAAAGATTGTTATACTTTGGGTTTTTCTTAAGTTATTATACCTAACAAAAAAAACTTATTTTAGTCTTTCCCTCGATTGGTCGTGCACCATAACATACCATATATTTTTATTATAATCTGAAATCAATTTTTATCTCACAAGCTTGAACTCGCCATGACTTGCGTTTAAATTAAAGTGATTACAAACGGGCGAGGTGAAACTGAATCGCATTGATTACAGTTGCATAGGATGACGCTTATAATCAACTATAACTGTAAGAGGTTGTACAGATTAAAAAGAATTGCATTTTTGCATGTTATTTAATTTGTAAGCTTTCATACAAAATAAAGCCGTAAAATAGAAATATTGTTGTGAGTTATCTTCTTCATTATTTATTTATTTATATATATATATTTATTTATTTATTTTTTAATTTTTTTTGAAAGGCAACAATATATTACCAACAAACAAAATCAATATAAACAATGGCATCCAATTTTCATAATCGAGATGATTAAAGAAAACGGACCAAAAAAAAGAACACCCACGAAGGCTTACAACAACAAAAACAAATAGGACTAAACTATACCCATCCAATATAACCCAACTGTCCACACCTATTAACCCAAAAACTATAAAAACATGTTGTATTAGTTCAATACATGTGGATCAGTTTCTTGGGCCCTTTCAACCATGGATATAGTAGTGACTGCATTGTTAGAACACATGTTTGCGGATTCCTGTCCAATGCTGTTTCCAGACAGCCTTTGTAAAGTAAATAATGGTTCTTTTGGCTCTGGAAGATCAATTTCACTGCATAGCATAGAAACTACTTCTGTCATCGTCGGCCTATCCTTAGCCAGGTCCTGAACACAAAGAAGTCCCACGTGTATGCATCGTAAACCCTCTGGTAGACATGATGGCTTTGCCAATGCTTGATCAATGAATTCGTCTCCTCTGCCTTCCTTCCATGACTTCCATGCCTGAGATATGTAATATTTTGTAAGATGCCATCAAAAGCTGGCATGTAAACGGAATGAAGTTTGGTGGTATGGTATTTTAGTGGAATGTTATACTTACGTGTGCAAGAGGATAAACTTGTTCTTGATGTATAAATGCAGTATTCCTCTTTCCACTCACAATCTCTAATAGCATTACTCCATAACTAAATACATGTGATTTCTCTGAAATCACTCCTCCCATGGCATATTCAGGAGACATATAACCACTGAATTTCATTATTTAATTAGCATTTGCCCAAGAATATAACAATTTGACATCATATTGATGAAAATGTGTAATGAATATCTTGTTCTCTTTCTGAGTTGTAGGAGAAGGATATATAGTTGTAAGTGCAAGCATCACAAACAGTGGCGGAGCTAGAAAATAATTCTTGGGAGGGCCGAAACAATTTTTTTCCAGAAAAACATTAGATGGGAGGGCCGAGACGGAAAAAAAATTAACACATGAAATCGCGAAAAAAATACACTAACGGGCTTAGGCCTAGGGGGCCGGGACCCTTCCCAGTCCCTTATAGCTCCGCCCTTGATCACAAGTCATTTTTTCGATGATATGATATGCTATACTCTTTTCAATGTGACTTCCATTTTAAGATTTGGTACTTTGTTCTTATGAGTTTAGACTTTAGACTGTGATAAAGGCATCATGTGTGCGTTAAAAAGATGTTATTTGAAGCATCACTATCCTAAAGAGGAAATATAAAGTTCTTACTATGTGCCAACAATCCGGTGAGTATTCGCCAGCTCTTGTGTCATTTGAAAATTTCTTGCCAGTCCAAAGTCCGATATTTTGGGATTCATTTTGTCATCTAGTAGAATATTGCCACATTTTAAATCCCTGTGTATGATCCTTAAACAAGAATCGCGATGGAGATAAATAAGTCCACGACCAACTCCCTGAATAATGTTGAAACGAGTTGCCCAATCAAGCTGTGAGCGTTTCTTTGGATCTAGGCATCAAAAAAGTAAACTATAAGCAATGCCCCGAAATAAGAAATGGAAACACAGAGATTCAAGTTAAATTGACCAAAGAGAAATGTGTCCAAGATTTTGTTTCTCATGTACTCATATATCAATAATCTCTCTTTTCCTTCAATGCAGCAACCTAAAAGTTTAACCAGGTTCCTGTGTTGGAGCTTGGAGATTAACAGTATTTCATTCTTAAACTCTTCAATTCCTTGCCCAGAGTCGCCTGACAGCCTCTTAACTGCTACTTGCTGCCCATGATCTAGTATTCCCTATATTAAGTNAAGTTAAACTGACCAAAGAGAAATGTGTCCAAGATTTTGTTTCTCATGTACTCATATATCAATAATCTCTCTTTTCCTTCAATGCAGCAACCTAAAAGTTTAACCAGGTTCCTGTGTTGGAGCTTGGAGATTAACAGTATTTCATTCTTAAACTCTTCAATTCCTTGCCCAGAGTCGCCTGACAGCCTCTTAACTGCTACTTGCTGCCCATGATCTAGTATTCCCTATATTAAGTTAATGTGTTTTATAATTATCTCACAAACAAGGTTTGAGAATACTATTGCATTATTACCTCATAAACTGGGCCGAATCCTCCTTCACCAAGTTTGTTTCTGTAACCGAAGTTGTCTGTGGCAGCTATGATTTGTTTGAACTCGTATATTGGCAATTCAAAGGACTCATGTACATCTTCTTGTAGTTTGTCCCTTGAAACAATTTCAACATCTGAATTGAAGTGATTTAACTTGGTTTTCCTTCCTGCAGAGCGAATTTCGAAACGTATGAATCATTTTACCTATATTAAGATAAATTATATGTAGAGTTAGCTCATCTAACTTGTCTTATTGACATAGAAACTCCTTTTGCCGTACTATAGAGTAAGACAATCAACCATGTAAGAAACAAAATGTATTTCTTCACATTATAAAAGAGTCTTTGGATAATTATAGGGTGCTATAGGATTATGTGTTGTTACCTTTCTTATATCTTATCCACCAGTATAAACAAAACACGAAGCCACATATGAGGAGTAAACCACCTATTGTTGCAAGGCTGATAATAAGTGCTGCCCGATCTCTCTTTTCACCTAGAATATCGTGTTAGGCTGGTATAGATAAAATCACGCAGAAACATCAAGAACTGGCTATTAGACTTCCATAAGACTTTGCATTTACCTATTTCGGCATAAGAAAGGCGTAAGAAAAGATTCTCCCCACCAGATGAGAACTGCTCGATATCAACGAGGTCTTCTGTCCAAGCCATACAGTAAATGCTGGTCACAAAGGCATATGCCTTACAAGAGCAGTTACCTATGCACGAGTGTTGGCATTCATCGGCCTCCATGTCTGGAAAATAGTGATAACGATCTGGGAGCTTCACCCCTCTGAGAACATGGAACTATCAGGCTTAGACTTCCCAGCAGCTAAACTACTTTGATATAAGAACTGTGTATGTTTCTAAATCTTTGGATACAAGAAATTAGATTCGGTCACACTGTTACCTCTTTTAAGGTGCACACACATTATTTATCTTGCTTTGCACTGCAAGTTTTCAGTAAGGTTAGGAGAAGCATTGACCTGTCTTTCTAGTAAGATGTCTAACTGTTACTTGAGATCAGAACTTATCCACCTAGCAGACTATATACGCTATATAAACTGAAAGTACTCTTTAGGCGAAAAGGTGTACATATTGATGTATGCTAAAACAATCAAACATGTCTACAGCTAGTGCGAAGAACTTGAACAATGACATTACAACAGATGAGGAGGTTACTCACAAAAAAAACTGAGAACAAAGAAAATTCGAGTGACTACAAAATGAAAGAAACAACTCCACCGCCAACTGTTGTTCCTCTACCTGACTTTGACTCTGCCAGTTACCCTCATGGATGGCTCATTGGGAAGAAACGGAAGCTTGTAAATGTGGATGTTGTTGAAAGCATGCCAGGATTTCTGTTCAAGAAATGAACAGAAAGGTACACTTCCAGCCCGTCTATTTATTAATGGGTTTAACGGGTTAAATAAAGATGATAGCTAACTACTATATGTTTCATGAATACTGAGTCCCACATCGGCTAGGTGAGAAGAAGTTGTGGCACTTTATATACTAAAAGGTGGACCATTCATGTGTATCTGGATTGATATGAAGTTTACCATTTCTCAAGTTGATGTGTGATAATATCACACAACATCTTGTCGAATGTGGTAAATTTGTATAAACTCATAATTTTTGTTATTGTTACAATGTATAATTTTACTTTATCGAATTCGATTTTATCATTTTTATATAATTTTACTTTATCTAATTTGATTTTATCCTTTTTATGTAGCTGAAGTAATTGATAAAATTTGAAAGTTGTATGTACATCTGCTTGTAAAAAAGAACAATATAACACATTAAAACTTGATGCAATTGGTGCATGATAATGAATATCATACACGGTTACTGTTGATTGTTAAAATTTGTATAAACTCGATCATTTTTTTATTATTACATAATGTATAAACTTTTACTTTATCAAATTTAATTTTATCTTTTCGATGTAGCAGAAGTAATTAACAAAATTGAAAGTTGTACATATATATGCTTGTAAATATGAACAATATAATACATTGAAACTTGAACCAATGTGACCAAACAAATGTTATCTAAAACCACATTGACTTTTACAATATTCTTTTAAGTAAATTTATTTTGATTTTTTTTACACGAATGAACTTAATTTTGCATACGCATGGACGATGTTGCTTCGCCATCAACATGTCTTTTCAGGGAAACACATCAACATCCCGAATCTTTGGTCTTTCTTCCGCATACGCATGAACAATGTTGCTTCGCCATCTCCAAATAGCCCACATAACAGCCAAGCACACACCATGGAAAATCTTATTTCTCCATTTGTTGTTTAAGAACGTTTGAACCCACAACCATGTCTTTAATCGATATAGATGGAGACTACAATGAAATTTGCCACCACGCAAAGTTTTTTCTTTCCCACACACCTACTACTTTCCGACAGTTAACAAGCACATGAGAGAGGTCCTCAATGTCGTCTCACATATTGGACACAAGATCGAGGGCACATCCAAGCCTCGATTATTGAGATTTGACAAATGAGACAGTCGATCCCGAGTTATCCTCCACCCTAACACATTCACCTTCCTCGGCACCAAAGAATTCCACCTAAATACGGGCTCATAATTGCTTGGATTTAAGATTAACGGGTCTATAAGTTTTGACAACCTATTAACCGAAAACAACCTTTAGCGTCTAAATCCCACATCCAACAGTCTGGTAACTCAGGATTAAGTTGAAGGTTTTGAAGAATATAATATAGATCACTTAGCTAATCCGTACATCTTCACGAGGAGAACAACACCATCCCAATGACCAGTAACATACTTCCATCTATCTGCAAGCTTGCAATCTTTATTATTTTCTACAGCAAATAAGCGCGGGAAATCAATCATAAAACAACGTCCCGAGCTATGCATGTATCTTTCCAAAAGAGAATATTTTCCCCATTTCCCACAGATTTGGAAAAAGAATTACGGAATTGAATTCCAGCCTTTTCAATATCAAGAGCGACTTTTAAAATGTCTAGCCAGGGGCCTCCATGTAAGCTTGTAAGAGGTTGAAGATTAAAACCACCATCTGAGCCATAAATAGCTTTAACGACCTTGCACCAGGGGGCATCTACTTCATTATTCAAGAATCTCCAATGCCACTTTCCTATAAGACTAAGGTTTTTAGCCCGAATACTTCCGATTCCAAGGCCACCTTGGTCTTTACTAGAAAGGATATCTGACCATTTTATCCAAAGATATGTCTTTAGTATCTTCCTTAAAATATATATATATATATATATATATATATATATATAAAAAAAAAAAAAAAAAAAAAAAAAAAAAAAAAAAAAAAAAAA
>LBNU01003542.1:0-11219 GCA_014162995.1 Artemisia annua | reverse complement strand
CCATGGAATACTATGTCTCAAAGTTCGTAAAAAATACACAAAAGTAAGTGCATTTTAGTAACTTTAAATTTCTATCCAGATTTGATTATGGTCCCATGCGGATGGAGTAATATGAAAGCTGACAAGAAACTAGTATCCACCGTGGAGACCCTCAATGGACCCCATTTCCAACTAATCCCAACCGTTTATTCTCAACACCTTGAACTCATCGGTGTCATATAAAGACTTGCGAGTTAGCGACAACAACACGTTTTACAAGAACAACATTAAACAAACAACAACTAGAAAACAATATTCTTCTTAGACAAAACCAAAGTTATCTATCTTAGAAAATCTTGTTCTCAAATCTTTGTGTTTCCTTTTAATATCTTTCATACTGTTTTTTCTATAAACTTTTGTAGTAACAAATTATAGCTAGCTAGTGAAGTTGACTTAGCTTGTGATTTTTCATAAAATATTGAGTTTGGTAATGGAAGAAGATAAGAAAAGTGTTGATGTTGGTGTTGTTAATGGTTTTTCTCCTGTGTCTTCTACTCCTGTTTTCTGGAAATCTCGTAAAAGATCAGGTATGTTTTAGTCTATGTTTTTTTGTTATAACTTATTAGTAACATGTTTTATGTGTGATGATATGAATCTTTGTTGTTTTGTTTATTGTGAATATTAGTAGATCCATGTATGTAGGTATATAATCATGGTTTTCTGAATGAATTTGGAGTTTGATAGAACATAGGAGTTGATTAGAGTCGTTAAGGTCAATCTTCAATAACAAAAGTCTAGAGTTTTTTTTTATATATATATATATATATATATATATATATATATATATATATATATATATAAAATAATGCTACCTCGTGCTCTTTTTGGCTCTTCCAAGAAATGCCATACTTTTTCACAACAAATTAATTTATTTGCACTCAATAAAGTTAGAAAGTTTATTAGACTATTTGTAAATGAAATTGCAATTATTACAAATCTTTTTGGATAATTTAATGTATGTTTGTGGCCAAGGCCATTACATTTTCAGTTTGCTTATTTTGAATCAAATGAACCATTAGTTTCGGTGATAAGAAGAATAGTTGTAGCGTTTTTGGTTGGGAGTATCCTGCGATTCACTTGCGAAAATTTGTCACAGATAATACATATGGCGTATTATACTATATTTGTGAGCTAAGATGTTTCAAAATTCAAAGAAATTAAGAGACTAAAGGTTTTTGTATGTTTATTGTGATTATAAGAAATTAGAGTGGGTCACACCGTTACCTTTTTTAAGCGTGTACACATTATTTTATCTTGCTTTGCACTACAAGTCTTTCGTTAGGTTAGAAGAAGCATTCCTGTTCCATAACTTTAATTTCTTTCTGGTATTATCTCTCTCTGTTACTTGAGATCTGGACTTATCTGTCTAGTAAGGACCAACAAAATCTTCCAAGTGGATACACTAATATAAATTAATATCAACTTGTTGGGGCGAGAAGGGTGTAGAATTTATAATATTTATGATTTTATACCAAGACTTTAAGCTATTTCAATAGTAATAAAGTTTAAGGAATAGTTAGGGTCCTTGTATTGCTATAGTACATGTTAACTCTTCTTTATTGATTTAGCAGCTTTATGATTGCAGCTAGCATGAAGAATTTGGACAAGGACATTACAGATGACACTGCAGATAAAACAACCGAGAACAAAGAGAATTCAACTGATGACAAAATGGAAGAAACAACTCCGCCGCCAACTGTTCTTTCAGAGAAACGTAAGGCTCTCTTTGAACCTCTTGAACCAATAATGGATTTGAATGGTAGAGCAGCTTCTTCAGCTGAATCTTTACTTCCTCCACCCGACTTTGACTCTGCCAGTTACCCTCGTGGATGGCTCATTGGGAAGAAACGGAAGCTTGTGAATGTGGATGTCGTTGAAAGCATGCGCAGGATTGCTGTTCAAGAAATGAACAGAAAGGTACACTTCCAACACGTCTATTTATTAATAGGTTTAACGGGTTAAATAAAGATATTGCTTTCAGGGAAATGCTTTAAACAAGTCCAAAGTCACTTGATGTGCATTTTTTGTCTTGCTTTTATAAAGAGTAATTTGGATAAAAGGGGTTTGCCGTCAACTCAATGTGACCTCTACCAGAAATTAAATGTTTCGACATGTTATCCACCCCATTTCACCCACGACCCGTGCAATTTGCCACCTTTACCTAGCAGTCATGAAGTATGGTGGATTACTAAGCTGATTGAACTATGCACATGAACTAATATTACAGGACAGAGAGATTGATGGCCTTAACGAGCAGTTAGAAGAGGACTCACGTGTGCTTGAACATCTGCAAGTGCAGCTACTGGATGAACGAAGCAAGCGTGCAGATGTTGAGCGACAGAATGCAATGTTGCAGAACCAGGTTGACATGTTAATGAACATGCTTCAGGAACCTGAGAACATGGACGACGAGGAAGTCCCACAAGATCCTTCAAACTAAATCCATTTTATTTATTTATTTTGATCATCTTGTTCTCGGCATGTAGAACGTTAGAAAGTTATAGATTATCTACTTTGTTTTGCTGGTGTGGCCAGATACTGTGCATATTTGTGGCATTAATGTTTGTTTGAATTAGAAAATAGACATAAACATGCCACCACCAAATGTATCAATTTACGTGTATACTTTGTTTTTTGCATAATGATTTTTATCGAGATTGTTTGCATTATTACATCCATCCTCGTCGTCCCCAGAAAGTTACATTTCATGCAAATGGGTCAAGTTTATAAAGTACTGTATTGAACTCTTGAAGACTATAAACCGAGTGGGAAATTTCGACCCATTCGAGTTGATTCACAATAAATTGGATAAAGCTTAAGAATTATACCAAAAACAAACCTTGGCATATGAATAAAGTGTCGCAGTTAAAATTTTACTCGTTACGCAACACATTTTGCTACCTCTACTTCAAACTCAGGAAAAACCAACATATATATACATGGTTATAAGATTACAAACAAGCTGCATCTTCATATACTCATCATTCTGATAAATTCATCATTTTGAATCACCAATACTTTACAGAAGCCATAGAAGGACATCACAAGTTGTATACAGTGCTAGTGCCATTTGCACAAAGCTGCATGAAGAATATGATTTATAAAACTATCTACTTTGATTGCTACAATCATCTTAGGGGTTAAAGAAGAACTGAGGTAGAGATGCTATCCGAGGAAGATTCAGCAGCAACTCCCCAACAGAGTCGTTCCTGGGCATTCCAGGTGTCTTCTTATCGTCATCCTCGAGTATGGGAGAATCTTCTGGAGCATTGTTCCCAGTAACTGATTCAACAAAATGGGTTGTTTCAAAAATACCCTTTCCTGCTATTAGTTTTCCGTTGCCACCATCAGTTGCCTTTTCGCCCTTTGAATCATGAAGTGTTGCAGGGTCCTTTTGTAAAAGACAGCAAAGAGAATCCACTCTTGACATAATGGATTTCTCATCAGAAGTGGACGATCCATACTGAGCATCGTTGAATAAGCATCGGCTGATGTCTTCAAGAATTTTTAGGCTATCTTGTTCTTCATGGGAAAGAGGATGGTCGTCACCAGATGTTCTGTTTTTTGTAATTCTGTTTTCAATGTGATTTACCAAATCACTCATTGACATAGATGGGTGTAGACCCGGCACTTGCATCTGATCCCAAGAGCCTAGTCCCTTCATCTCGGCAATTCTCATTTCTTCACTTGCTGATGTGTCCATCACTGGATAAACAGTTAATATGTTATTGCCCACAGAAACATATATGAACAATTTACAAAAGAACAATAACCTAAATAAGGACGCTTAGACCCTTTTACGGTTTATGTGTGTCCTTTTTATCCCTAACAGCTCAATGGATGACATCAGGTAAATAATTAACTACTTATAAAGGAATAACGTAACACGAGAAATGAGATTAATGGTCCAAAGGAGTCTGCTTTTAAAGTATACAAGAACTTTGAGTCAAAGGGGAAACAGGTCCAACGGGATTGAGGGACAAAGAGGTGTTTCAGGTGATCCCAATCCAACAATAATGTTCAGCAGACTAAAAAATTAACCGAAGTTAAAAAAATTTAACAAAATGTCACGTTACAGTACTCAGCAAGTATATTGTCCAAGAAATCTAAATCAGCGTTACTACATGGGTTACGTGCTTCGACTTTTAAAACACGAACTGATAAGGATTCGCGTAAATTAGAGATTTTGGATGTCTGATTAACTTTTCTTGGGCAAATATAAGTTGTAGGTTACCCAGAAATCATACCAAAGTTAATTACGAAGTACCTTTTATAAGCCCAAAAAATACATAAATAATTTACAGACATGTGTCGTAACACAAAAATATTAGACGCAATGTCATCGTAACCATGTTTACCTGAGCTTGGTGAAGGTGTTTCCCGAAGAGATTCTGAAGGTCTACCAGCAGGATCATAAAACTCGCTTCTAGATGAAGAGGATTGGCCTCCTGATGATGTGGTACCACGCAATTCACGGGTCGAAGGCGCTTCGCTACTTAAATTATGTTCAATGGATTCATTTGGTTCATCAAACACGGATTTTCTTGCTTCAAAGTATGGAGACTCCAATTCAACCTCTGCTTGTTGACTTAGAAAATTAAGACGAGGGTCACACTGAATGAGCTTTTCATAGTGCTTGCCTAATAAACCTTGTGGACATTGCAGACAATGACGTCTGCACGAATAATGCAGTATGTTCAGATAAGTATGTATAAAAACAAAAAGTTGTTGTCGTATGGACCTTATATACAAAAAGAAAGAAAATACAACTGAAAACATAGATATCTAAATCAAACAAGCCAAAGTGTAAACGATGGAAAACATATAAACTACTGTAACATTCACTTCGATTTCAGTCAGATACAGTTGGTATGCTTAGAACTAACTACAAAGAAGAAAACGCTACGTCTGCTCGCTCTGCTATTGCTAATACTACCAGGGTACATATAAGAGTGTGGGTTAAAGNTACAAACAAGCTGCATCTGCATATACTCATCATTCTGATAAATTCATCATTTTGAATCACCAATACTTTACAAAAGCCATAGAAGGACGTCACAAGTTGTATACAGTGCTAGTGCCATTTGCACAAAGCTGCATGAAGAATATGATTTATAAAACTATCTACTTTGATTGCTACAATCATCTTAGGGGTTAAAGAAGAACTGAGGTAGAGATGCTATCCGAGGAAGATTCAGCAGCAACTCCCCAACAGAGTCGTTCCTGGGCATTCCAGGTGTCTTCTTATCGTCATCCTCGAGTATGGGAGAATCTTCTGGAGCATTGTTCCCAGTAACTGATTCAACAAAATGGGTTGTTTCAAAAATACCCTTTCCTGCTATTAGTTTTCCGTTGCCACCATCAGTTGCCTTTTCGCCCTTTGAATCATGAAGTGTTGCAGGGTCCTTTTGTAAAAGACAGCAAAGAGAATCCACTCTTGACATAATGGATTTCTCATCAGAAGTGGACGATCCATACTGAGCATCGTTGAATAAGCATCGGCTGATGTCTTCAAGAATTTTTAGGCTATCTTGTTCTTCATGGGAAAGAGGATGGTCGTCACCAGATGTTCTGTTTTTTGTAATTCTGTTTTCAATGTGATTTACCAAATCACTCATTGACATAGATGGGTGTAGACCCGGCACTTGCATCTGATCCCAAGAGCCTAGTCCCTTCATCTCGGCAATTCTCATTTCTTCACTTGCTGATGTGTCCATCACTGGATAAACAGTTAATATGTTATTGCCCACAGAAACATATATGAACAATTTACAAAAGAACAATAACCTAAATAAGGACGCTTAGACCCTTTTACGGTTTATGTGTGTCCTTTTTATCCCTAACAGCTCAATGGATGACATCAGGTAAATAATTAACTACTTATAAAGGAATAACGTAACACGAGAAATGAGATTAATGGTCCAAAGGAGTCTGCTTTTAAAGTATACAAGAACTTTGAGTCAAAGGGGAAACAGGTCCAACGGGATTGAGGGACAAAGAGGTGTTTCAGGTGATCCCAATCCAACAATAATGTTCAGCAGACTAAAAAATTAACCGAAGTTAAAAAAATTTAACAAAATGTCACGTTACAGTACTCAGCAAGTATATTGTCCAAGAAATCTAAATCAGCGTTACTACATGGGTTACGTGCTTCGACTTTTAAAACACGAACTGATAAGGATTCGCGTAAATTAGAGATTTTGAATGTCTGATTAACTTTTCTTGGGCAAATATAAGTTGTAGGTTACCCAGAAATCATACCAAAGTTAATTACGAAGTACCTTTTATAAGCCCAAAAAATACATAAATAATTTACAGACATGTGTCGTAACACAAAAATATTAGACGCAATGTCATCGTAACCATGTTTACCTGAGCTTGGTGAAGGTGTTTCCCGAAGAGATTCTGAAGGTCTACCAGCAGGATCATAAAACTCGCTTCTAGATGAAGACGATTGGCCTCCTGATGATGTGGTACCACGCAATTCACGGGTCGAAGGCGCTTCGCTACTTAAATTATGTTCAATGGATTCATTTGGTTCATCAAACACGGATTTTCTTGCTTCAAAGTATGGAGACTCCAATTCAACCTCTGCTTGTTGACTTAGAAAATTAAGACGAGGGTCACACTGAATGAGCTTTTCATAGTGCTTGCCTAATAAACCTTGTGGACATTGCAGACAATGACGTCTGCACGAATAATGCAGTATGTTCAGATAAGTATGTATAAAAACAAAAAGTTGTTGTCGTATGGACCTTATATACAAAAAGAAAGAAAATACAACTGAAAACATAGATATCTAAATCAAACAAGCCAAAGTGTAAACGATGGAAAACATATAAACTACTGTAACATTCACTTCGATTTCAGTCAGATACAGTTGGTATGCTTAGAACTAACTACAAAGAAGAAAACGCTACGTCTGCTCGCTCTGCTATTGCTAATACTACCAGGGTACATATAAGAGTGTGGGTTAAAGTAACCCCATTCTCTAATACTCCGTAGATAGCAAGAACCGTACTAGCAATATTTCAATTTTGTTTTTCAAGAAACACTTATTTGCAACAATTGCTTGTATGTTGAGCATAAAATTTATACATTGCTCAAGAAATTTCAGCTTCAGCTTTGCAAATTAGTTTTATGATTTAATATATCTTATAATGTGGAACATGCCTATATTCTAGTTCAAACGCTTACTATAGTATCTCACGTAATTCAGTAATTGAAAATTTCAATCACAGCAGATGAATATTAAACAGATTCTGACAGCAAATGTAAACACATCTAACTTTATTTCATATTCCATTGTATATTTTATTAATCCTTAAAATGTTACGGCAACGTTTATTATTATTATTTTTTTGTTCGAGGAGAATTCTCATTGTACTTCAAGAATCTTTAATTAGGTACCAAGCTGTATAACTGTTTTCTACAAGGAAAGGCTAAAAGCTATACTAGACACCTATGTTACACAGAGTGTTGAACCACACTGACGCTAACAAAATCGGTTATATTCAAGTGGCCCAAATGCTCTTGATCTCGGTTTTATATAAGTTCTATAAGCAGAAGGCTGTTCTAACTCTCCAACTTATCAATATATCTTCAGTTTGAACCATGCATTTATGATACAGAATAAAACACCCTTGTGATGCGATCAACTTATGCTTAAGAAACGTCATATTTATTTGTATACAATATACCTTTTCTAATATTACATGAGTAACCAATTATAAAGATTTCCGTGCCGTCACTACTCCTTTAGTTGTTTCTCATCTCCCCAATCCCCAATCCCAAGAAGTGTGGTCTGAATTTGAAGAATGGCAAACCTGTTTGCTACTTCTTAGAAGTTAATGGTATATATCATAGAGTTTACATTCGAAACGCATGCCGACTCTCATACGAAAACACTATTATACAAATGATATAATATGTAGACACACCATAATCATTGAATCCCAAGGAACAGACTGACTGTACCTGTGTAAGCTAGCTTGTCCACCTGTAAAGTCGGATGTTGCCTGCCACAGCGTGTGTTTTCGAGGCTGGGGATTTGTCTCTCTAAAGAAGAGAGGCTGCCTAGTTAGCTGCAATAGAAAAGGCAACCCATCAACATCACGAAAACTATTTATATAACTAATACAACGTTGAAAAAAAACTGACACAATCAATGAACTAATACAATTAAGATTACCACTATATCTAGAGTTCCCGGGCCATCATCCGGATAAGTCGCCTTGAGAGCCATAATGTCCGACCACTGAATCTCAATCTTATTCTTGAGACCACCATCAAGAACCTCCCATACAAGCTTATGTTTCGCAAAGTAACACTTCGCCACCAGGTCCCCTTCATGTTTAGACGTATACTACAAAAAATCATACATGTCGGTCAATCATAAACAAATGTATTCAAGCAACTTATAAAGAAATTCGACCAACAAAATGTATGTAAAGAGAGTGTTTGAGATTGCGTTTTCAAAACAGATTATGTGTTTGCGAAACTTCGTTATGAAATTTTGTATCTAAGAAACGGATATAATCATTTTTTTATCCAAAGGGTATGCCAAACACAGTTTTCTCATTATTTACACTTTGCGAACACATTTATTAGGGGGTGTTAGTTTAAGCTTATCAGCTTATTTGACTGGGCTTATATTGATAACCAATTTTTAAGACTTAGGGGGTGTTGGTTTAAGCTTATATGTGGGCTAATGAGTTTATTTGATTTCGGCTTATATTTCTTAAGCCACAATTTTCCGGCTTATATTGATACTTATGGGCTTATGTAAGTTTATCATATCATAATAAACTTATATAAGTCGACAAGTCTCAAAATAAGCCGAAAAATTGGGCTTATGAAATATAAGCCGAAAAACAAACAAGCTCATAAGCCACATATAAGCTTAAACAAACACCCCCTTAGTTTCCATGAGCTTATTTTCATCTGTAAGCCATTATAAGTTTATAGGCCAGAAAATATGGGGTTATGACATATAAGCCGATATCACATAAGCTCAAAAGCCCATGTATAAGCTTTAACAAACACCCCCTTAGATAATCTCATCCATTATACATTCCCAAACACCTTGCAAATAAGGAATAATAAGTCCGGAAATCACCAAGTTTAAAAGGGAGAAAAGGTTACTACCTCCCAGGTACCTATCCTTAAAATGGTAGCAGGAAAGTTAGACGCCTTCAACTTATCAGTCGCAGCAGAAGAAGCAGAAGCAGTAACGCTTTTCTGCTCTTTCGTCTGCAGTCCACTATTGGAAGAAGAGTTAAGCCTCATTTGAATCAAATCCAAAAGAGAAGGCGACTTCCTTAACCGCAACCCCAACGGACTCGGCTCGTCTAACGGATTCACTTGCATTTGCCCCATTACATTAAAACCACCACCAAACTCATTCTGCCAAAATTAAATCATCAAACAACAACCTTTTTATTCACCTTAAAAACAAAACCACTTTATCTAATAAAACATTAACCTCGGATCTTACGAAACATAAAAAAATTACTACTACAAGTTTACATGAAATGAAATAAACTAATTATAAAAAAGGGGAAGGGGACCTTAGATCGTTTGTTAGGAGGAGGAGGATGATCATCATCTGTGATCTCTCTTTTAACCGGAGACATGTGTCAACTTCGCCGGTGATGTCTGTATGTGAATTTGGAATGAATGATGAGCTCAAATGAGTTGACTCGGTTGTATAATATGATGATGGATGGCGTGTTTATTACCTCATTTTCTTTCTTTCTTTTCCCCTAACTTTTTGGAAATTTACCTATTTACTCACGACTTACGCTCTCATTTTTAAAACTGTGATTTGCATTTGATCGGGACACTCAAATTTAAAATGTTTTAACATTTATATTTTCATATCACTTTTACTTATTTTCACATTTGTGAGGATATAAATGTCCAAACACTCTAAGGGCCCGTTTGGTTTGTAGGTGGGTTTAAGATTAAGATTAGGATTTGGATTATAATTTGGATTTGGATTAGGATTTTGATTTGATGTAGGAGAGAGAAAGAAAATTAAAAAATAATAAAAAATGTATTTAACTAAATAAATAATTATTTTTATAAATTACTAGTAATATATACTTTATAATAGGTCCCCTTTATAATATTTAATGAGGAGAGAGATAGAGAGATAAAAAAAGATGGCCCCACATATTTTGTAAACCCTTCATGTGACTTGCCTTTTGAGAAGCCCCGCATACTTGGGCATGATGCCTAAATCCTAAACCCACATGCCTCAAACAAACACATGTTTAATGTCACATCAATATAAAACCTAAGCCAAAGTAGGCAACCAAACGGGCCCTAAATTTTAGTGTGCAAATCACTTCCTTTATTAAGAGAAAGGAAAGGAAATTATAATAACTTAAATTTTAATTTGTTTTACAGTTTTTCTTACACAAAAAGGAGAAAAACATAAAAGAAGTGATATGAAAATTCTTATCATTTTCCATATAGGAATTTTCCGAATTTGGACGAAAATAAGTCTACACCCGCACTATTTAGTATATAATGACTAATATAACTTTCAATATTTACTCATATTCGACTCTTATGGTAAAATAAACATATTTAAAAGTACATAAATGTAATTATGTCTCTTTTCTCTCTTTTCTTTCCAATTCGAGAACACAACATTATTTCTTTTCCTTTCATTTCAACTCGAGTACATGAAATATAAAATCAACTTTCTTTTCTTTCCTTTTCCTTTATTTCTCTTCTTTACACATCATTTCTATCCCCACCTAGAAAAACTCGAGAACGCAACGTGAATTGTTTGGTAATAAAAATGATAAGTAAAGAACATAAAAAAGAAAGAAAATAATGTTGTTTTTAATTTCGATGTTTTCGAGTTAAAATTAAATAAAGCAAACTTAAGAATATTGTGTTCTCACGTTGAAATAATATAAATGACAAAGACATAATTACGTTTATAATCTTTTAAACATTTTTAATTATCATAATAGTTGAATATTAGTAAATACTGAGAGTTATATTGGTCATTATATATTCAGTAGTTTGGGCGTAGTTTTATTTTTATTCAAACCCGCCAATATTTGGCGGAAAATTTTTGAGGAAAAATATTAAGAATTTTTTCGTCATTTTACTTTTTATTTCTTTTATATTCAAGAAAAAATCAAAATAATAATAATAAT
>LBNU01003541.1:15577-39926 GCA_014162995.1 Artemisia annua | reverse complement strand
TATGGTCCAGGATATGGAGAATATGGTAATGGGTATGGTGGAACATTTGGTGGGTTGTAGGGAGGTACCTCAAAATTGGCATCTTGTGCCAAGTGTTGGATCATCGGCATGGAATAATCAAAGTTGTAATTAGTCCTCATCATCATCGAATCTTTCCAAACATCCCTACACTCTATAGCATTCAACTCTCGGTTCCAATCACCCCATCCTGAATCAAAACCACTTTGAGTGTTCCCCGGAAAACTTCCCATTTGAGGTTGCGAAGGTGCCCCCATGTACTCCTGATGTCGCCCCCACACTCGGTTCGGTCCAAGGTCCCAAAGTCTTATTATTCGTATCCATTGCTTTTCCAAAACTAAAAGCATCCCAAATCTCACTCTCCATTCTCACTCTACACTTCCTCAACTCATTCTCATTATAATACCCCAGATTCTTAGCTAAAACGGTCACATAATGACCTCCACAAACATCACTTTGTTTCTTAATTCCCGGTGCTCTCTTAGAAAGATATTCGGCAATAATCCATGCCGCATTCCCATTCTTATCTTCATCCAACAACTTCATTACCCATAGGTCCGGTTGGCTACATTTGTCTTGACTACCGCTCCTATCCAACAATCCCCATGAAATCAACTTTTGCAACACCTTCATCAACGGATTCCTAATCCTAGAAGAATTCCTCCTAGAACAAGTTGGATCACCAATTCTATTCCAATAAGCATCAATCCCATTGTATTGATTACTCTCTCTAGCTAAGCTCACAAAATGTGGTCCAAACAACCTATGATTAACCTCACTTTCCTCATACAAACCTAGGGCAACCGCAAAATTTGGCAAAGAGAAAGCATGTTCTCTTCCACACAATCTAAACCAAACACAAACATCCCCAATAACATCATTCACCTTCCTATCAAAGTAAAAAGTATAAAAGAACTCCAAACACCATTCCTTGTAAACATCCTCACGTATACTAAAAGCTCTTTCCCAAGAATAATCTTCAAACTTATCCCCATCACCGGGATACACATAAATCATAGTCATCATACCCCTCAATTGATCTTCACACACATACTCCGCAAGCAAATCCCAATCAATCAACCTAGGCTTAGCAATCTTTCTCTCTTGAAGTTTTGAAAGACGTTCCCTATACGCATTCTTCTCGTCTTTGTTTTGCACATGAGAAAACTTGACATTGTCATTCGACTCCGGTTTCAAACTAAAAGTAATTCTCTTCTTCTCGTTCCTTTTCAAATACTTGTTAACAAGCGGGTTTCTTCGACTTCGACCCATTCTTGCAACATTTCCCTGAAAGAAAACTCAAATTATGTCATTATAAGAATATAATAACTAATACCAATAAATTTAGAAACTAGAAAACGCGTTTTGCAAAAAGTCAAAAAATTTTCCGTAGCATCCATCCGATCGAATTGAGCTCCATCCGATCGGATGAATCTTCTGACACACTCCATCCGTTCGGCTGCAACTCGCAACCGAATCGGCTGGAGTTTCTGTGAACTTTTTCCATCCTCAATTCGATTTAAACGTTTCCCAATCAATCCAATCTTCCTTCTAACTTGTAATTAACCATCTTAGGGTGCTTCTACCATCTGAACTCTCCTAACAACAATCCGTAACATATCAATGCATCAACCTAATGATTCTATGAAATCAAGAACACCATCTCCGCAAGCAAATCCTAATCAATCAATCTAGGCTTAGCAACCTTTCTCTCTTGAAGTTTTGAAAGACGTTCCCTATACGCATTCTTCTCGTCTTTGTTTTGCACATGAGAGAACTTGACATTGTCATTCGACTCCGGTTTCAAACTGAAAGTAATCCTCTTCTTTTCATTCCTTTTCAAATACTTGCTAACAAGCGGGTTTCTTCGACTTCGACCCATTCCTGCAACATTTCCCTGATAGAAAACTCAAATTATGTCATTATAAGAGTATAAGAACTAATACCAATCAATTTTGAAACTAGAAAACGTGTTTTGCAAAATGTCAAAATTTTTCCGTAGCATCCATCCGATCGGATTGAGCTCCATCTGATCGGATGGATCTTCTGACTCACTCCATCCGTTCGGTTGCAACTCGCAACCGAATCGGCTGGAGTTTCTGTGAACTTTTTCCATCCTCAATTCAATCTAAACGTTTCCCAATCAATCCAATCTTCCTTCTAACTTGTAATTAACCATCTTAGGGTGCTTCTAACATCTGAACTCTCCTAACAACGATCCGTAACATATCAATGCATCAACCTAATGATTCTATGAAACCAAGAACACCATAAACTCAAATCTTCCAAATTAGTGCTCTAATTAACAATGCAATATACTAACATCACTAATTATCAAGCATATAACTCCTGGGATTCATCAATTGCAAATAAATTAGTTCTAAAAATTATACCCAATTCAATCCGAAAATTCAATCAATCAATTCTTACTCAAAACTTAATCAATTGATCTAATTCTTTTTGCAATACATTCTCCTATCATCTAATCACTTATCCCCAAAATATTACATCTCAATTCGGATTAATTCAAAAATACCCAATTCGTGACCTAATCTCAATAATCCGAATAAAAACCTAATTGAATGAAATTAATGATGAAACTTACTTGACTTGATGCCATTGATGATCAAATAACACTCCTACAACCTTCAAACAACTTCTAATGGTCGAATTAATCACCCCAATTTTTGGTGGATTGTGTGTGTGTGGTTTTCTTGAGTTTTTGAAAATTTGGGTTTATATATTCAATTCCATCCGATCAGTTGTGAATCCATCCGTTTCGGTTTTGTATGAAATTGATTTTCAAAGCTGTATCACCACTAGACTGAAAATGTACTAGTAGTATTCTTTTGTTTCTCAAAAACTTATATTTTGTATGTATATATTCCAAACACACTTGGTCTACCAAATATTGGTTATCATTTCTACTTCTAAACTTAAGACTAAAAACATAACTTAACTCCATATAACTAGCAAACTTAAAAACAACTAAATAAATAAATAACTAGATTAAGAGATAAATAACTAGATAGATAGTCTTATTTCAAACATGAAATGCATGAAACCTAAAAACATAAAAATAAATTGCATGAAATTAAAAATTGCGAAACAAACAAATAGCACAAGAGGTGCTTTATTCTTGCAATCCTTCTTCTTAATCCATAGAAATATTCATTCCTAAGAATGTCTTCTCCACGATACTTGTTTGATAGCTTCCTAGTAGTCTTTTGAGTTTTGAAACTTCGTGCAAGGTTCCTTCCGCTAGGACATGTGATATCAAATTTGCAATGCCAATCACCATCTCCGTCTTCTCTTTTGTAAATGCTAGGACCATCGGATCCCCATTCCAAGTTCTTCAATTGGACCGGTAAAGATCCAAGAAAATCTGTCAATTTATTAAACACAAAGATGTTTTTAAATGGATTAAAATAAGCCTCCATAGCTAAAGCCCTTTCCAATTCATCCTCTATATCAAAGAAACTAGGTGTGCATGGACCAAACTTTGGTCTACCATCTTCATCTCTTCCTACTTAAAAGCAACCAAGGTAATCCTCCTCTTGGTCCTCATCATTATCATCCCCATTACTACCTCCTCTAAGCTTTGGATAGTAAGTATTCTTAAGAATTCCATCGTCAATTGTCATAGTACCTCTTCCCATATCTATTATCGCTCCACATGTTCTTAAGAATGGTCTACCTAACAACAAAGGTAGCTCCTTATCAACCGCAACATCCAACACAAGAAAATCTGCCAAAAATGCTTGGTAACCAATTTGAACTCTAACATTTCTCACTTCTCCCATTGCTTTTGCCTTTGAATTATCCGCCATGGTGAGTTTAGAATTATTAGGTTGAGGGTCTCTCAATCCTAACTTTTGGTACAATGGGTAAGGCATAATACTAACACTCGAGCCCGTATCGGCTAATGCATATAAAGGAGTTGTCCCGTTAATTTTGACCGGTAAAACAAAATTTCCGGGATCATTCATTTTCTTTGGAAGCCCATTCTCAATTATCCTTCTCTCCTCTACTTCATCAAAACTATTATCTTCCAACTTCGACTTTGCTAACATAACCCCATCTAACTTCTTCCTATAAACCATATAGTTTCTTAGTACTTCGATAACCGGTTTGTTTTCCATCAACTCACTAATTTTTGCTTCAAGGTTCTCCAAGATAGCTTGTTTTTGCTCTTTGGTTAAAGGTTTGATACTTTGTGGTGAATTTGGTGGATTATTAGATGATGATGATGATGATTTGTTTTCTTTTGGGGTGGAGGGTTGGGTTAATTTGTTCAATGGTGTTTTGTTTCGGTTAGCTTTGCCCATCTTGCAAATTTCATCCCTTCCTTCCTTAATCTTTTCCATACCTTCACAAACATCAACAAGCATTTCATTCACACCTTTTCCTTCTTCCAAATCACTTATGTTAATTCGTAACTCCCCAAGTGCGAAATCCAAAGTACACTTAGTAGTCACAAGAAAATCTCTACCAAAGATAACCTCCGGTTCATCGGCATTAGTGTATTCCAAAACCACAAAATCAAGTTTGAAAATGTGACCATGAATGTTCACTCTTACTCCTTTCACTTCCTTCCTTCCATAATTTCCATAATCAACTCTAACAAAGCCAAGCTTATCAAGTACTTCCTCCGAAATGTAGTTGTCTCCATATTCCATGTTCAATTCCGCATCCCACGCTTTAACACCTTCCACCGCACAAGGTGTAGAATACCTCATGTGTGGAGCATCGAATTCCTTAGGTGGTGCTCTAGTAAAAACAACAACCTTTCTTTCCTTCTCCTTCTTTGGGTAACACATTTCATGTGGTAAGTAAGTAACATTGTCACCAACAATTTCTCCTTCCTCTAAGTCCATCTTAGCCTTTTCCAATATGCTTTCCAACTTTTCCAAGGAATCACCGGAATCCTTGAACATATCCTCCAAATCTTTCAAGTATGCCGAAATCTGACTTAAACTCTCCATTTCAACTAAGCAATTACTAACTATAACATAACCATCAACAAAAACATCCAAATCATTAGCATGAGGGTTAGTTGTAAGCAAATAACTCTTAATATGAAATAAGAATAAGTAAATTAACAAACTAAAACACTAAGAATTGAAAATAAACTAGAAAATAAAAATGCTAAAAATTTTACCGAGGCATCCATCCGTTCGGATGGACATCCATCCGATCCGGATGGATCAATTACCTACCTCCAACCGATCGGTTGGAACCCGCAACCGAATCGGTTGGAGTTTCTGAGAATTTTTTTTTTATTTTTTTTTAACTTTAACTTTATAAAAAAAACTAAAAACTTAATTGAGCAATAATTAGGATATTAAAAACATTAACTAAAGACTCTTAAAACTTCTAAAACATTAATTCTAATTAAAACTACTAAAAATCATTAAAACTACTTAATAACTATCTATCACTACTACCATTAATACTATTAATCATATAATTATTAAAACTAATCAACTAATAACAGAAAAACAATCATTAATAAGTAAAACTAAACTCAAAAAAAAAATTACCGTAGCTTCCAACCGATCAGATGGCATTCCATCCGAATCGGTTGGCTAAACCAACTCTTTTTTTTTTTTTTTTTTTTTTTTTTTTTTACTTTTTACTCTAAAAACTTAGAAATTCACAAATGACAAACAAAAATTTTTACTAAAAACTAAAAATTTAATCAAATCCAATCAAATCCCAGGCAGCGGCGCCAAAAACTTGATGTGCGTTTTGTTAGTGCAAGTTTTAAAATTTATAAACACGATTTATCCGATTAATTATTTAGCACATACGAGCAAATATACTCGTCCGATGTGGTAAAGGTGGGTAAGTCGAGATCGTCCCAAGAGATTTGTTGTTTTAATAGTAAGAAAATTGTTTGCAAAACAAGGGTTGTCAATCCTAATTTATGTGAATATTAATTTAAAAGAAACTCAATAAGAACTAAACATATACTTGTGTATAATTCCTTGATTGGTCATAAGGAGTATCATGGCAATTTAAATATAAAGTTTGGAGTGAAACTTGTTATGATGCGCAACTAAAAATGAGTAGTTAATCAATCTATGATGTATGTCATGTTTTAACTACCACTAAGAATTCTATCACCTAAATGACTCCTTTCGGAAATATCAAAATAGTATGACAATTCTATAATCACATGATTGTTTAGAAAATCAATTCTTTTCTTATGAATTCCTACGAATCCTTTCGGTCCTTTTTCGTGATAAAATCTTCTCAAATCCATTTTAACAAGTAAATAAGATGGGTGTCAAGCATCATATTCCATACTAATTCGTGCACTAATGTTTTGGAATAAAAACAAGTTGAAAATCCTTTCGGACCTATTTTCCCAAAGATTGTTTTTATCAACAAATTAAGCAAGATTAGATGTTACTTCAACAAACTCATAAAATAGATATGTTTTCATGCATCACCTTTTTTAATAAAAGAATACTCCATAACCAATCACATCATACACACAAGTATATCACAAATTACTCCATAGCAATCATATTAAAACACAAGTAAACAAGAAAACTTTCATTAAATTCAAAGTAACAATTGTTCATCATAAGTATCAAGGTGTACCTAGCTTGAGAATTACAATGACAAAATATGCGGAACTATAGCAACCACACTCTCGATAAACTGCTCACTAATGTTAGTAAACAATTCCTAACTCGAACCAAAGCTTGAGATTCGAACTCAATACTTTCTGGACACTTAGTAACTTTTTTAGACAATATAAAATGAACTTGGTAATATTTTAAGTAACAATTTGGTAGATAATTGATGGTACTTGTAATCTAGACCCTAAGTACTCATTATATAGCCTAATAACTCTTCTCCTTCAAGTAAAAACGTTCCTTCTGAGTTAATATGCAGAAATGATCAGCCACCAACGATTATGGGGAGTAAATTCACCATTAAATGCAAACTTGTAACAGCAGTCACCATCCATCCGATCGGTTTGAACTCCATCCGATCGGATGGTGGTGTTATGGTCAGATCCAACCGATTCGGATGCGGGTTGCATCCGATCGGTTGGATGCCATCTGAAAATGGTTTCTTTGTCTTTTCTTTGTCGATTCACGTCGCATGTGTTGTCTTTCTTCGTGGCATGACTTTATTCATTAGAACTTGATATTTCTTTGATAAATATGTGTAAAAAGCTCGTCTCTATCAAATCCTTTTGTCCATGCGTCATTTTCTTCTTTCTCTTTTCTCTCGAAACTCTCCAAATGTGTATGATCACTTCATTTCTTCATTTTTAATCACTTTTTCCTGCTTTTGGCTATATTTGCATGTATAAACACTTTTCCACGATTAAGTAACAAATATATACAAATATGACCAATTTCCATGCATAAAACCAACAATAACGCTTCTAAAAACATGTTAATTTTGAGCGTTATCACTCCTATACCATCTTCTTGCCCAAACCTATCATGCAAAAACAACACATATAAGATTACTAACAATCAATCATTAACAATACAATCACAAACAAATACCAATATGCCAGCATGTTTGCCAACGTTATTAATCATTTTGGAGCTGCTCATTACACATGACAACAACCAAAACTAAACTTAGTATCATATCACATTACCAAAAGATACAATTCAAATAAATAAATATACATCACAACCATTTTTCAATAACCTTCTTCATCAACGACTCATGCACGCCACGATGACTAAAATGAGTTTGGTTGAACGTGGTTTCGGCGGCGGAAACAGTTGATGTTGGTCGGTTCCGGTGGATGTGGCGGTGGAATAATTTGTTGTGGATTGCTAAATTGTGCTATTTATACTCAAAAGAAGTAGTTGAAAGAGTTACCCAATTAATTCTCCTATTAAAGATCAAGTAATGCATACTCTAATAATTAAAATAGACTCTCCAAATGCCTTATTCCATGTAACCTCTACAATCATAAGTGCCTCAATGAATACATGAACAAAGTAATGCATACTCTAATAATTAAAATAGACTCTCCAAATGCCTTATTCCATGTAACCTCTACAATCATAAGTGCCTCAATGAATACATGAAAACTTCGCATGACCCTCATAAACATGGACGCTTGACATGGACGTAGCATTAATCTTGATTCTCGCATGGCTACATTTTTCACTTCTAAAAACTATGTCATCACTGCTCCTCAAAAAATTGGTGTCATTAATACTCCCCTTAAATTTTAGGACTCAATCTTATATGTTTATAGATATATAGATTCTGAGATTAACAGTCCCAAGCACCCGTAAGCACATAAAATTTTGAACTTAATTCGTAAGAAATAACATAAGACTTAAAATTATATACATAAACTGATAAAATATAAAAGAATAAGATTTTACCTTTTTTTTTCAAGAACACTTATTTCAATAAGGCTATTAATAAACTTGTTTATTGATTAACACATTAGAAGAATCACAGTGAAGGTTAGTACATGAAAATGGAACTTAAAGAAAAATATCAAAAGACAACATGCAAATAAAATATTGAGGGCGCTTTTGTAATTTTGGCCTTGGGTGATTTCTGTGGTTTGTAAAAGCGCTTTTCATTTTTTGACTTTTGAGACCTTCCTTTGAAGGAAAGTTGCCAAACACCAAACCGTAGACTTCTAGTAAGTAAGATTAAGTACAAAATGACATTTTATGATATAAAAAATTTATCTTTGTGCCTTGATGAGACGAAAAGTGTACCCGTTTTAAGGGGTCATTTAAGCCCTAATTCGAGTAAATGTGATCAAATATTGCCCTAAATCGTTCCTTTTATCATTTTAGGTACTTTTGAGAAGAATTCTGGAAAACATGCATATTTGGACATTTTTAGAGCATAAAAGTGAAGAAAACGACAAAGTCTCAAAAGAAGCTGGATTTCCTACCTGACGGCGTCAGAGTCACAAGGTGACGCCGTCAGCAAACGTTGACAAATGAGTGAAGTCAGATTACACTAGACGTCCTATGAAGAAAACAAGATGTTTTCACCTGACGGCGTCAGGTGCTAAAGAATGTAGACCGTCAGGTGTTAACTCAAAGAGTGACGGCCCAGAGCAAATTAAAGGGTGACGGCGTCAGAAGTAAATCTAGGCCATCCGAGAACCCTAATGACGGCGAGTTGACGGCGTCAGAACCTATAACCTGACGCCTTCAGAATGTAAAATCTATATATATTTTCCTATTTTTCATTCATTAGTGTGGAACGTTTGGTACAAGTTTGGGATAAACCCTAAAGACGATTTTAGCTGTAATTTCAAGGGTTTTTCACCCTTGAAACCTTCATGTTCAATTAAAGATAAGTCCTCACTTAAATTAATCAATATGTCTATGTGTTGGTTAATTATATCTTATGTTTATCTTTCAATTAACATGCTAGGCTAGATTTTTCTTGTGTTTGCTTAGATCTAATGAAACCTAACTATTAATTATTGGTTGATTGGTGTGTTATTACTTTGTTGGGATGAATGTTTCATCAATGTTAGGCTTAAGAAAACTGGCAATACTCATATATGGTAACATGCTTGAACGTCTTAAGAAACATGTAACTAAGGCATACTAGGTTATTAAGGTAGTATTTAACGCATGAGCCACTGTTTACAATCCCTATGATTATGTGTACGCATAGTTGTAGGAGGAGATAAGAGCTCATAGAATTGGGGAGATATGTATGCCACCCCATGAATTGTTAAGGAATACACCCGTCATCCACGCAAGTAATACATACACCAATTAACCGGTAAAAGATAGTTAGGGAGTAAGGAAGTCTAAGTAAACACATTTGTCTCCATATAAGTTTTCACAACCACAATAGTTTAGTTATTTTATTTTTATTGCAATTGTAGTTTTTGGGTTAGTTGACTAGCAACTAATTCCGCCCACTCCTCCAAAACCCGAGATTTTACTTGCTTTCCATAAAATATAAAAATACAAAAATAATCTTCCTTCACCTTTAGACCTTTTAGAGTAGTTTTTCTATCCTAACGAACACTATTCCCTGTGAGAGAACGATCAATCCCCCGTACTTACCACTACACTATACTACACCGACCAGGTACACTGCCTTGTGGGATTGCAAGCTTCTCAAGATCCCTTGAGAGGTAAAACCTGTTGCATGCTCGCAATCCCACGCGCATCAAGTTTTTGGCGCCGCTGCCGGGGAATAGTTATTGTTTATGTAGAATTTTTTTTATTTTATTAGGTCTACTCACTAGATTCCTTTTTAGTGAGATTTTTATTTTTATTTTTCTAGGATCTTCTTTAGTCTATCTATTTTCTTCGTGTTTTTGTTCGTAACCATTACCATCCGCCAACATGGAAGGTGGTAACATCCTCGATCCCAACAACCCACCTCAACCAAACCACCAACCACAACCAAACCAACCTCCTAGAGCCCGTACCTTAGGAGATTATTCCCGACCTAGCCACCATGGCTATCGTAACACTATTGAGCTCACTCAAGGAGCCAATATCACTCCTTTGCGATCCGACACCATCCGGTTGGTGCAAAGCGGATGCGCATTCCATGGACTTCGTTCCGAAGATCCAAATCAACATCTCAAGGATTTCCTCAAAATCATAGATTCTATAGACCTTGATGTTGCCACTCGAGAGACTACCCGATTACGTCTCTTCCAATTCTCTCTGTGAGACCATGCTACTCAGTGGCTAGAGCGTCTACCCGCAGGATCCATCACCTCTTCGGATGATCTCACAACTCGCTTCTTAGCTCAATTTTTCCCACCGGGGAGAACTACCAAGCTAAGGAATGATATCTTGGCGTTCCAACAACGTCAAGGCGAAACCCTCTACGAGGCATGGACTCGATTCAAGGACTTACTCCAAAAAGTCCCTCACCATGGCATAGACCTTTGGCTCCAAGTCCAAATCTTCTATGACCATATCAATATCCCCAAGAGGCAAACCATTGACCAAGCGGCCGGTGGCAAGCTACGTGATCTAAGTGCGGAACAATCATGGGATCTCCTAGAAGATCTTGCTCTATATGACAACGAAAGTTGGAATGATCCCCGTAATTTGAATAAGACGGTCAAGGCAATATCTTTGCCTTCGAATAATTCAAGCACTTCCGACCGTAGGATCATAGAACTTGAAGACCAAGTCAAGTTTCTCATGAAATCCTACGAGGCTCCTAAACCTTCAAGCCAAGTGAACAAAATCACTTCCTCGTGCGAATTATGTAGTGGTCCCCACGACACTTGTGATTGCATGGAACTCCCCGAACAAGCTTTTGCGGACTACGCATCCTCGCGTACCGACGGAGCGGGAGACAAGTGGTACACTTTCAAACCCGAGCCAAACCCTTACGTTGATTCATACAACCCCTCATGGAAAAATAACCCAAACCTTAGGTGGAAGTCAAACCAAAACATGCCCCAAAACAATTCTTCCAGCCCACCTAATCGTTTTCAACCCAACGGTCCTTCCTCGAACACCTTCAACAATAATCCTTCCAACAACTATGGTAGTACCAATAACTTTGAAGGATTGATGTCCAATTTTATGGCATCTCAAGAAGCTCGTATAGCTAAATTCACATCTGAATTTAATCAACAACAAGTAGAGATGACCAATAAACTTGACAACTTGTTGAAGGCCCTTACCAACCAAGTGCTATCACCTCCACGTAAGGACGCTAGGACCACTAATAGCGGACCCCAAATTAAGGACCCTTCTTCATCAAAACATGTCCACTTCGTCAACGTTGTCACCATTAGACCAATTGATAGGAGTGAGGAAAATAATGAACCTAGGGATGAAGTTAAGGGAGTCGAGGTAGATAAGGAAAGTAGGGTAAGCAAGATTGAAGAAGTAGATGATGGAGAAGACTACTTCAATAAGTTACCAACTAGAGAAGAAAGGGCATACCATAAGGATTTATTCGATGACTGCGAGACACCATACTTCCTAGGTATCCCGATTATCAAAACGGGCGACCCTTCTAATCTCAACATACCATGCAACATAGGACATTTGCATGTGTGGAAAGCTTACATCGATCCTAGATCTCCCATAAACATCATGACTAGAGCCCAATACAACTTGATAATGAAAAATCAACTTAGGTATAGGGTGTTCCCCGATAGGGGATGGATTAGTAACTTCACGGGAAGAGTTAGGGGATTACCGGTTTACGTAGGGAACTTCACCTATGTCACCGATTTTGTGATTGTAGAAGATATCCGCCCAATAGTCGATGCAAATTTAACTCAAGTAGTCTTGGGAAAACCGTTTATTGAGGTCTCTAGAATGACTTATGAACCTTCCTTAGGGATAGTTAAATTTAAGGATGAGACCGATGAAGTGAACTACCAAATGCCATATAAGATAGAGCAATTCCAAAACTTGTCAAACATTGAAAAAGAGCTTAAAAAAGCGGTCTACTATAGGAATGACGAGGATAGACTTAGGGGAGTGGACTATGTCATGGAAAGGATATTCGGTTTCTACAAGGATTGTTTGAAATTAGGACCGGATTACAAAACCGGACAAGAGGGTGAGCTAGAAACCGAAACCAACGATGAAGTCACGTAGAGCCGGTGACTTTGAGTCTAGCTACAAGACTCGTTAATAAAGAAAAGCGCTTCTTGGGAGGCAACCCAAGCTTTGTGTGTTTTATTTGTTTGTTTATTTAATTTTATTTGTTTCCGTATGTATGATATTTCTTGTTATTGATTCATGATTCAGACTAACTTGTGAAAATGCTTTATTTTGTTTTTAACTTTGTCTTAACTACATATAAAGGTATTTTGCAAAAGCTAAGTGTAAGAGAAATCTAAATCGGTTTATAAGAACAAATGAACATGAATCATAACAATGTAAATTAACATACATATTAGTATTTGTTTGAGTCAAATGCTTGTATCGAGTCATAATGAATTTTTGCAGGAATTCCAGGAAGTAAGGAATAGTTTTTCCAGAATTTTTCCGGAAACTTAACATAAGAATTCTGTCAGGTCATTTCTGACGGCGTCAGGTGTTACAACCTGACGGCATCAGGCTATAATTTCTGCAATTTTTGAAAGTTTTGTTTTTCTTCCGGAAATAAAAAGTTTTTGTTAATTCTCTAACTTATAATCTCCAGGAATTCTGCAAAAATATTCATTCCACAAGCATTATATCTTATTATAGCTTATACCGCCGATTTTATGCGAGGTTGGCCTTTATTCTTTTTCAGGTTAACAGGTTATTTTGGACAAGAAGTTGATTTATATTTCGGAAGGGAAGCTTTGAAGGTTCATCTTTCTTGGAAGAAGATCTAACCATGTTACCTCACTATCCACATCAAACGAATCAGGGGAGTATTTGATTTCATTCTTTCATTTTATTTACTTTTACATCTTCTATTTGAACATTGAGGACAATGTTCGGTTTACAATTGCGCTTGATTTTTGTTTGTTTGATAGTAAATTTTTAATAAAACCGAGAAAAATATTTGTTAGGGTAATTTTAGCGCCAATTTAAAATTTTTTACAACATTTAGAAGTGAGACTTTGGTCTTAATGAGCGTCTCATGGATAGGAAATTATATGACTAGCACAAAACCATACCACTAAAAAATTTTCCACCCTAAATATGTGAGGTTCGCCCCTAGAATTGGTAGGAAAAGCATCCATCTTTGATGCTATGATGTGTGTACCGGTATCGCTTAGATTCTAGAACTTGCGTTAGGACCATCTCAAATCCACAAGTGAGACTACATTCGTGTAGTTAGATCTACTACATGATAAGAGGCATTAGGATTAACCCTTTGTTTTACACCCGTATTTTTTGTTATAATTACTTTGACTACATTAGTCAAGTAATTCTCCCATACCCTTTGCGTTGTACCCATTTTTGGTATACGATACCCCTAGTACACCCCTCCGAGCCTATCTTTTCGTTTCGACCTTTGAGCATCTTGCTCAAAGAATTTGTTACACCCCACTTAAATGTACACCCAAATCGCCTTAGCCTACCTTGTATGCACTCACCTTTAGTGCATTATTGTGACAACATTTGTTAAACCCTTTGTTAATTATCTAATCGATTACATGGTTGCTAAGTCGAGTCATATCCTTGTACATATTGTTTTGGGACGATTGGGACTCATGGGTAAAGTACTAGTGTAATGGAGTAATGGGGAAGAACAACATTATTACCCCCATTTATGCTAAATATTTTAAAAAGTACTCCAAGTTTTTCAATTATCTTAATTCGAGTCGTTAGAATAGTAATTGTAAAGTTATGTAAAAGTTCAAGTGTAAGGGGAGAACCAAGGCCCCTATGATGTATTATTTTGGATGGTAGGGCAAGAATGTATGAAAAAAAAAAAAATCGAAAAAATCAAGAAAAATACAAAAAAATGTGAAAAAGAAAAGTAGAAAAAACATACGGACTACCATCCCGTTTCTTTTATGTTTGTTTATGTTTTTGTTAATTTGTTTTTAGCTTAAGATCGAGTCGAGTCTTGGCTTAGCAACATTGTATAGTGCATGTATTTGATCATGATAGTTAACTCGCCACCATCAAAATATCTTTATTCCAACCAAACCGTGTTTATCATATCCCTACACCTTACATTATAACCCTTTTTAAAGCTCTCTTTGATAGTTTATCTTAGGTGCTTACGCCTAGTGGAGGAGTAATTGATCCTCTCCCAAGCCTATGGTAATCTATTTGCTATGACAGGTAGTGAGAGATATTTTCCGTTTTCATTTATGAGATATAATTCTATGACACTTGAGAGATGAGAGTATCCAAACACTATTTGTGAGGTGCTAGTGTATGATTTCCGTGCTTATTATGATTAGGGTCGAATGACTACTTGTTGTAATTACTTTTATATTTGTGTTAAATGACCCCTAACTCATATTTTGATTGGAATAAAAGCTTATTCGCTTAAGGACAAGCAAATCTCAAATGTAAGGGTATTTGATGAGACGAAAAGTGTACCCGTTTTAAGGGGTCATTTAAGCCCTAATTCGAGTAAATATGATCAAATATTGCCCTAAATCGTTCCTTTTGTCATTTTAGGTACTTTTGAGAAGAATTCTGGAAAACATGCATATTTGGACGTTTTTAGAGCATAAAAGTGAAGAAAACGACAAAGTCTCAAAAGAAGTTGGATTTCCTACCTGACGGCGTCAGAGTCACAAGGTGACGCCGTCAGCAAACGTTGACAAAGGAGTGAAGTCAGATTACACTAGACGTCCTATGAAGAAAACAAGATGTTTTCACCTGACGGCGTCAGGTGTTAAAGAATGTAGGCCGTCAGGTTTTAACTCAAAGAGTGACGGCCCAGAGCAAATTAAAGGGTGACGGCGTCAGAAGTAAATCTAGGCCATCCGAGAACCCTAATGACGGTGAGCTGACGGCGTCAGAACCTATTAGCTGACGCCGTCAGAATGTAAAATCTATATATATTTTCCTATTTTTCATTCATTAGTGTGGAACTTTTGGTACAAGTTTGGGATAAACCCTAAAGACGATTTTAGTTGTAATTTCAAGGGTTTTTCACCCTTGAAACCTTCATGTTCAATTAAAGATAAGTCCTCACTTAAATTAATCAATATGTCTATGTGTTGGTTAATTATATCTTATGCTTGTCTTTCAATTAACATGCTAGGCTAGATTTTTCTTGTGTTTGCTTAGATCTAATGAAACCTAACTATTAATTATTGGTTGATTGGTGTGTTATTACTTTGTTGGGATGAATGTTTCATCAATGTTAGGCTTAAGAAAACTGGCAATACTCCTATATGGTAACATGCTTGAACGTCTTAAGAAACATGTAACTAAGGCATACTAGGTTATTAAGGTAGTATTTAACGCATGAGCCACTGTTTACAATCCCTATGATTATGTGTACGCATAGTTGTAGGAGGAGATAAGAGCTCATAGAATTGGGGAGATATGTATGCCACCCCATGAATTGTTAAGGAATACACCCGTCATCCACGCAAGTAATACATACACCAATTAACCGGTAAAAGATAGTTAGGGAGTAAGGAAGTCTAAGTAAACACATTTGTCTCCATATAAGTTTTCACAACCACAATAGTTTAGTTATTTTATTTTTATTGCAATTGTAGTTTTTGGGTTAGTTGACTAGCAACTAATTCCGCCCACTCCTCCAAAACCCGAGATTTTACTTGCTTTCCATAAAATATAAAAATACAAAAATAATCTTCCTTCACCTTTAGACCTTTTAGAGTAGTTTTTCTATCCTAACGAACACTATTCCCTGTGAGAGAACGATCAATCCCCCGTACTTACCACTACACTATACTACACCGACCAGGTACACTGCCTGGTGGGATTGCAAGCTTCTCAAGATCCCTTGAGAGGTAAAACCTGTTGCGTGGTCGCAATCCCACGTCCATCATGCCTCTGTAATCCATGTTTCTTATAACGAGCTTGTGTTTTCCTTCTCAAACCTCGAATCCCTCTTGCTCTGTGGATGGGGTAGTCTGAGTATGTTGGGTGAGGGTGTAGAGCTGAGTTAGGGAAGAACGGTGAGTTGTGGCATAGCGGGGTAGGTATGGTGAGGTAGATGCTGGCATGGTGTGTGTACTCTGAGTAGCTGCACTGGTCGTCGAAGCGGGGAAGTAGCGAGTACCTCATCACGAGCATCGAAATGGAGAGACATGGTATGTGACAAATAGAGTATGTCATGTGTAAGTATATAGAAAATACTTATATCATATATGTTAAGTAAAATACTCAAACAACATAGCATAACACTTAATTATATAAAACAAATAGCTGTCAACTTATGGCAAACGAGGTAGGCAGGCAAACAAATAGCGGTCTGTGACAAGCGGGTATAGTTTAGGGTTTATATGTACCTAGTTTTCTAAAACCGAGGCTCTGATACCAATCTGTAACACCCCCAAAAATCTGGATTTGCGAAAGCATACATGTTTGGGTGCTACTAAATTGGTAATCACAACACACAGATATAGAGAATGGATTTGAAATCCTTTTTAAAATAGTTTACATTTTCAAGTTTAAAATGTCATACATCAAGTTAAGTTTAAATAAAACAAGGCCCATTTAACATGATTGTCCCAATCAGAGTTTTAATTCATGTGTAAAAACACTTTTGGTAGTTATAACCGATGCCATGCCATGCCTTCATCAAATACATGCTCAAACACCTGAGAAAACATGTTAAAAGTCAGCTAATGCTGGTGAGTTCATAGGTTTATAGTAAATACACACATATGGACCATAGCAAATAAATCAGCAGACACACACTAACCGCATGCTAATACTAAGCTCATACAACCGAGGCTACGGCAAACAATATGCCTAACAGGCATAGCATAATAAGGGTGCCCGCGAGTGTTTATCCCTAGACATTCGGCAAATCCGACATGGTATACGTTCGTGTTGACCTGCCGGGCCAACCGAACGGGGGAGTCCCCTTTTCTTCTTTTTTCTGATACAAAAAAGTCGTTTAGTTTATGAGGTTTTTAATTAAAGGTTTTTTCACGTTTTTTAACCTCTTAAATAATGCATTTCTTGGGCACACATGTACAAGACTCGGTTTTGTGACGACACATTTTAAAATGTTTATCAAAAAAAAAATAAAAATAAAAAAATAATAATAATAATAATAATAAATAAATAAAACTTCATATGCAAGAAAATAACATAAAATTGGCACATTATAAAGAGAATAAGATTTTACCTAATTTTCGAGACCACTTATTTCAACTAGGAGTGAAAGACTTTTCTTGCTTGTGTTGAATAACAAAAGCCGAAATAATGAATGGTTTTGAGCATGTGTGTTCTCATCTTCACCGAAGCTTAAAACTTGAAATTTGGACCACCACCTCTTTAAGAGGGTCATCACCACCACCACAGCCATATCAGAAACTTGTTATACTTAGGGTAGCATTTATGTTGGTGATCTCTAGTAAAAAAAATAAGGTTTAGATGTAGAGTTAAATTGAGGGAGAGATAAAGATGAGCAGGTAGGATAGTAAATATGAACAGTACCAATAAATCTTTCAAAGCTTCAACTACTAGATGTAATGTAATTGTTTGTACAACAATGACAGCGTACCAATAAAGCAATTGGATCACATAATAAATAGGGGAAAGCTTGGCTATAATTCTTCACACAAAATACACAACCAATGAATCAGGGATCCACAGAAAATAATCAGGGGCCCACAAAAATAATCAGAGACCCACATTTATAGCACAAAATTGTAGCCAATTACCTACAATAAATTGTAGCTAAGATATTCCCTAATAAATAACTTTAGAAAAAGTTGAATGTGAAGAATTAACATGTTAAATGACACAGTGGGTAGTTGAACATAAATTCATATATAGAAATTAATTTTATGGAGAAAAAGTGGTGTGGTAGTTGGTATAAATTGATGAAAAAAAAAGAAAAAAAAATTGAATACCGTTTACTAATAAACAAGGTTGTCAGGATCGCGATCCTGATCGTAGGATCGTACGATCCTACGATCCTACATATAAAAAACGAGCAGGATCGTAGTATGATCTTAATTCTATCAGGATCGGTATAGGATCGTAGGATCGCACGCAGGATCGTAGGATCGTAAACGATCCGATCCTACTACAAGCCCATGTTTTTATCTCGAGGGGAGCAAGATCGTTGTAGGATCGTAGGATCGCACACAGGATCGTAGGATCGTGAACGATCCGATCCTACTAGAAGCTCATGTTTCTTATTGTTTTTTCTTTTATCATTCATTTAAATTCATTTATCATATAAAATATTCTATAAAAGTATAAAACTACAACTCTTATACAATAATATATACATTTTCATAGGATCTTACGATCCCGATCCGATCCTACGATCCCGATCTTGTGAAGCCGAAAACGATCCTAGGTAGGATCCCGATCCTGACAACCTTGCTAATAAATGCTCGGGTTATGTAGCGAGCTCGAAAAATGATATTAGAAATATATATGTTAAAATTTTACTGTTAAATTGCGTATATCTCTAACTTTATTATTTTAGGTAATTGCTTATATTCGTATTTCATTACACTATTTAGTTAGTTTGCTTATATCCATAATTCCATACTATGCATACCATCCGTAGTTGTCATTAGATTTCGACATAAGAATTTGGGAAAAAGGTTTAGTAATGCAAAAATTTTCCTAGTTTTCATTTTCAGTTTTCTGCAGAATGGGGGAGCTATTCTTTCTCTAGAGAACACTTGAAAACGTGTTTAGATGGAGTTTTCTAAAATGGAAAACCTATGGAGAACTCATAAAGTGACTTTTCCAAAACTTAGTTATAAACTTGGAAAACAGCTTTTCCATTTTTCCAAGAAAACTTTTGGAAAAAACTCAATTTGAACGCGTTTTCTATTTTATTAGTTTTTATTGAAATTTTTTTCTGGAAAACCTCCTTACTAAACGCGCCCTAACATTGCGAGAAATTTTGGAAGATATCATGTGTAATAGTGTAAAGCTGTGAATCGTTTTTTTATGAGCAACAGATGTTCAAATAAAGAGGATTTTGAAATGCGATTAAGAATAGCATAGCATACTTTTAGCGCACGAATGTCTTTGGCTTGATATTAATGGAGCACATGGATTACTTTTAGCATAAAAAACACATGGATTATTTTTAGCAAGGTCAACGCATGAATTATTTTTTAGCATAGGAACACTTGGTTACTGGGACCGCAAGTGGCGTTTGGTTACTGCTACTAACATTAACTAAGTATTATATTTGACATCGACATTGCTTTGCTTCGATTATAATGCTTTCTTGAGTTTATGAGGTTGTTACGCATGTAAGTTACGTTGTGTACAATCTTGAACATCACGAAAACTTACGACTAGAACACAATACTAACATGTTACCATCGCTTTGTAGGTTAGCTATTCTATCTTGAGGTATCATATTCTTTAGGGACTCTATAAACTTGTTACAGTTTTTAACAAGCTTTCTTGAATTGTCACCAAGATGAACATTTCTTCAAGTTGTTGTTTAGAGTATGGTTAAGTTCTTCAATAACATGATCCTTAAACACACCAATACAAGAATCAGTTTTGCTAACACCCATTTTGTCTCAATTGCTTCAACATGTTCAAAATCCAGTGCTTTTGATACATGAACACCCGTACGACTCTTTTATTGCACTGTTTAAAAGTTTGATGCGATCACGTTTTCTGCAAGTTTCTTCCAAACTAAGGAAAAAAAGGTGTTAGAAATAAAGGCAACCACTCCATGATTCATGAATATCAACAATCGCGGCCACAATCGAGCTCTAATTTCAATCCAATTAAGTATCGTTTCATTTGATTGAATCTTGTCAGCTTAATTGTAACACCCCAATTCCGGAAAAATAGCCATTTCAAAAAAAAAATTCTATTGTATAGTAAACGTTATAAAAATAAAGCAACCGAAGTCTAAAACCATAGTTTTGCATATTCTGCTAAGCTAACAAAACATGACCAATCCAACCCAAACGGGTGTTACATAACAATCTATAAAACCAAGTTCAATATTGCAAACATTAAAAATAGTAGGCTAAGTTCCGGGTGCCAAGTGGATCGATCAAAACTACCCAACCTCACTCCCTAAGAATCCCGCAAGAAGGTTCCTATTTATCCTGCACGAATACAAAGACGGTTTTGCAAGAAACAAGCATTAACTAATTAAAGCTAAGTGAGATACAAAGAGTTATTAAATAAAGAAACCCCAACGGTAACATTTAAATAAGTTAACCATAATAATTCACGTCAACAATTATAAACAAGTATAACGGCAAATGCCACCGCAACAATTCAATGCAACAATGATAATAATGCAAAGGCCACTATCCAGTTCACCCAAAGTACCTGATCCCTCGATTCCATCTATACACCCAAACTTCACGATCATAAATCCTCTCGGTAAATTAGCAACCATGGGAGCTACCCGGCTACATATGATTCCGTTAAGATTTAATCCCACTACCTCTCGATACATCTATAAAAGTAGAAAGCAAGTGAAACAAGCTAACTACAAGAGTGATGCTACATGTATATGACTCATCTTTAGCCACACATCACCCCAATCCCACCAAGCCCCTAGAAAGCAAGGCGGCGCCCGATAATAACATGAAAGATTACGCCGTTTCATGACACTTATGACCGATAATGGTTCATGTAGGCAAGACTAGGCAAACCTATGGGTCATGAACATGTATGCATCTATAAATAACATCTATACAATCAATCATGAATATTATGCAAGTCAACTACAACGAAATCAATATCAATTTGAACTCATCAATCAACAATACAGAATTTAAAGAAAATATGGTTAACAAGAAACCCAAGCCTTTCCCCGCTAAAAGCCCGTTTTGTCTTTGTACTCGGTTTTAGAAAAGCATTGTACTCACCATTAACCAAATGAGGATTTAGTTCAAATCGATCCTTTCGAACTTCAGGTTACCTACGTCAGTTAATTAATGGAACAATAATTAACATCAAACTAGAGCAATGTTATTGACTAAACTGTATAGTTTACTACCTCAGAACCCTTTTCATGTTTGCATTCTAAATATCCTACTATTTAACCAACTATAAACTCAACATGCATGTATATAACTTAAACTATTAAATAAACAAATACTAGTTAACTAATAAGCTATAATCTGTAACATGAATGATTAAATCTAGAGTCCCAAATTGACCCCATATCAGACTTACGCCCCAAGTATGTTTAGTTGAGAGCCACCTATGTACGAAAATTACTCATATTGGCCATCCATAAATTAGTTAAACACTAGACTAATANAATTAGTTATGACAGAACCTACGTAATAACAAGTCACTTTCCCAGCATCGTCTCTATTCATAACCAATCAAACTTAATCTTTTATTAACCTTAACAACGATAAAACTGTTTGTAAAACTTAAACATAACTATATAAAGACTCCTACTATATCAGGTGGTCATGCATATAAAAGAACATGTATCATTCATCCTTGTGATTCGGATATACACCTACTGATACGACCCCACCTATATGGTTATAGAGATGAATATCAAAACTAGTTTTAAAAATTGCTTACCTTGAACTGTGATTCAACTGTGACTCTAATCAACCCAAACAATAATGAACTCAGGCTTTTTAGTTCTCCTCCTTGGTCTCCTATGATCGATCTCTTCTCCTTATTTTTTAGGGTTAAACGATAATAATGCCTTATAAAAACTACAGGAACCGACTTCTAAACTAGACCCCCCCCCCATAATGCTAGCAACACCCTCTATTTTCAGTTTATGTCACATGCGGTCCCTTAGCAATTACGTTTTAGTGTTACCTCGTACAACTTAAATAATAACTATAATAATGAAAGTTTACCTTATTAAATTTCGGGTCTCATAATTCTCCTTCCCTTAAGAAGATTCGGTCCCTGAATCTTTTTCGGATATAAACAAATGAGGGTACCGCTCCCTCATCTCATCCTCCGCTTCCCAGGTCATATTTGCTCCACGATTGTGCTTCCATTGAACCTTAACAAGCTTGAACCTCTTTTTCCTCAACTTTATCTCTTTTCTATCTATAATAGCAACAGGCTCCTCAATTAGCCTTTTCTTCTCATCAACTCGAAGTTCCCCTAATGGCAATATATTATTTTCTTCCGCCAAACATTTTCTTAAATAACACACATGAAAAGTGTTGTGTATGCCATCTAATTCTGTAGGTAACTCAAGTCGATAAGCTTGATCGCCAACTCGTTCCAACACCTTAAACGGTCCAATAAAACGAGGACCCAACTTTCCCCGTTTGCCAAAACGAATTATACCCTTCCAAGGTGAAACTTTAAGCATCACATTTTCACCAACCTCAAAAGTCTTGGGTCGATGTTTCTTGTCAGAGTATTTATTTTGTCGTTCACGTGCGAGTCTCAAATTATCTCGAGCTATAGCAACTCTTTCTGCTGTGATTTGTACAATTTCTGGACCCGTATACTGCTTTTCACCTGGTTCCAACCAACAAGTAGGGGTTCTACACTTCCTACCATACAACATCTCATAGGGTGGCATTTTAATACTAGCGTGATACGTATTGTTATATGCGAACTCCACCAAGGGTAAATATGCATCCCAACTACCACCATACTCGATACCACATGCTCGAAGCATGTCTTCTAATGTTTGAATTGTACGCTCACTTTGACCATCTGTTTGAGGATGGTTAGCTGTGCTCAAATTCACCCTCGAACCTAATTCCTCTTGAAGCTTTTTCCAAAACCATGAGGCAAAACGGCTATCTCGATCTGAAACTATAGACAAAGGTACAGCATGCCTCGCAACCACCTCCCGAATATACAACTTAGCCAAATTTTCCAATTTCTCATTTTCTTTAGTTACCATGAAATGAGCACTTTTTGTCAAACGATCTACGATCACCCAAATCATGTCATTGCCCTTTGCTGTTTTGGGCAATTTGTGGAAAACTAGAAGGGGGGTTGAATAGTTTACCTCTTTTTAGCGTTGATTATCTTTTAAAATCTTATTGAAACTTTTGTGTAAACAAAGATTTAGTTTTGAAGATATATTAAACACAATATAAATATATGCAAAGATAAAGAAAGAACAATCAAACCACAACACGATAGTTTATCGTGGTTCGGCTACAAGGACCTCTTTTGTCCTTGCCCTACGTCCACGCCCCGAGTATCCAACTCGAGAGTTTCAAGCACTATCAACAAGCTCCTTTATCCGGCAGAGAAAACCTTACACGTCGCTTATACACGTTTTCCGACACTAAGCTAAATGTCGAGTTCTTTACCAAGGGTACAACCACTCCCGATAGTTCTTTCACAAGGGTATAACAACTCCCTTTACACTTTGTATTTTAAGGCACAAATACTAACCGATCACAACTATAACACACAATTAATATGGAGTATAGACTTAAAGAAATCTACACAATGCTTTAGTTATCAAGACTTGCAACTTCTTGTTGGAAGCTTGAAACTAGAAATGAGTTAGTGAACTTCTTTGCTACAATAAGAAACTTCACAAAAATGAAATGGTTAAGGGTTAGATAAATGATAATCTGAATGTGTGTGAAAAAATGATGAGAAGTGATAAAAAATAAAAGCTAGCAAATGGTTTGGTATTTATAGGCAAAAGTTACTTTGGCCTGGCGGAACCCGCGGAACCCTCACAAGGGTTCCGCCCGTGTATCCCCAGGGTTCCGCCAGATCTGACAGAGTGAACTTTTGCCATAAGTTCCAAACCAACCTAAGTCACATCAACTTATTACATGTCATAATTATGGCTTGTAGAATAA
>LBNU01003541.1:3636-14889 GCA_014162995.1 Artemisia annua | reverse complement strand
TCAGGATAGGTTGTGTCTATTTTTGACACATACCTGTGTCACTATAGGCTACTAGTAAAGCAATGGGTAAGTACTCTTTATACATACATCTTACGCTGCTATATTCATTCCAAATTAAGTAGCAAATACAAAAAAATGAGTAAACCTATTTATTAATTCAACAACAAATCTGCATACAAGCTCAAAGATATTGCCAAGTTCAACAACAAATCTGCAATACAAGCTCAAAGATATTGCCAAGTTCCAAGATATTGCCAAGTTCAGGATATTGCCTAGTTCCAGGATATTTGTCAAGTTGTTACAGTACCATAAAGCCTAAAGACCAAACACATGAAGCCTAAACAGAATTGTACCGACTTTATACTTTCTTCGTTTTGTCAATCCAATCTCAGTTCTCCTTACGCATTTACCCAGCAACTCAAGCAAAGTGGAGTCTAATGTTTCGTTTGCGATCTTATTCTGTAACAGAGATAACGTGGGTAACATATTCATCATCGTGGGTTGTAAACAATAACTGTGTCAACAATACAATAACTGGTCACTTGGGTCAAAAACAATAACAGGTTAGGGGTCAATATACTTAACATTCAAACCGACCCAACCCACCACCGGTAGTTTAAGGCTTATTAAAGCACATATAAAACTGTTAAAACTAAAGAACTACCTGACTTGTTGACAATATCGGTTAAAAGGCTTCCAAGCATTTTAGGATAAGTGCTTTTTTTCCAATAGAAACTGTACATACAAAAACAGTTAAAAGGGCTAACAGCTCAGTAACCATTCAAACTGATATGGAGGCATAATCGCTTAGCAGAACTCTACATTCAGTGTGAGAACAAAAGTACTAAACAATAATAACATCCAACACATTTCCTATGTAAAATATCAATCTATAACCCGAACACGGCCTGATATATATGGGTCATTCTTCACAAACAGAAGTTAATAACATTGCTCATGCTCAGCTTTCTTAACCCATACATACCCGTTTGACCCAAATTGTCTATAACTCCAGTCAATGTAATTAAATGGGTATCGGGTCATTTGACAACCTGTTTGAAATGAACCTGACCAGCACAATCACCAAGTATTTTACAGACAATCTCTATTGACTAGACCAGCACTTGCAAGTATTATTTGATCGTCCACAAAATATCCAGAATCATATAATAACTTAGCACCCACCCAAAACCAATATCTTTTTACTAAAATGAAGACCATAGAAATGGCAATTGTGCATATCAAAACTGATAAACTAAAAAACTACCTGAAGTATTAAAACGACTTGTGCCTGATTTGTTGAGAGTGTCACGGACAACTTATTTACTTGAAGTATGATGACGACTTCCACCTGATTTTTTGAGAGCACTTTGTGGAAAACTAGAAGGGGGGTTGAATAGTTTACCTCTTTTTAGCGTTGATTATCTTTTAAAATCTTATTGAAACTTTCGTATAAACAAAGATTTAGTTTTGAAGATATATCAAACACAATATAAATATATGCAAAGATAAAGAAAGAACAATCAAACCACAACACGATAGTTTATCGTGGTTCGGCTACAAGGACCTCTTTTGTCCTTGCCCTACGTCCACGCCCCGAGTATCCAACTCGAGAGTTTCAAGCACTATCAACAAGCTCCTTTATCCGGCGGAGAAAACCTTACACGTCGCTTATACACGTTTTCCGACACTAAGCTAAATGTCGAGTTCTTTACCAAGGGTACAACCACTCCCGATAGTTCTTTCACAAGGGTACAACAACTCCCTTTACACTTTGTATTTTAAGGCACAAATACTAACCGATCACAACTATAACACACAATGAATATGAAGTATAGACTTAAAGAAATCTACACAATGCTTTAGTTATCAAGACTTGCAACTTCTTGTTGGAAGCTTGAAACTAGAAATGAGTTAGTGAACTTCTTTGCTACAATAAGAAACTTCACAACAATGAAATGGTTAAGGGTTAGATGAATGATAATCTGAATGTGTGTGAAAAAATGATGAGAAGTGATAAAGAAAAAATGCTAGCAAATGGTTTGGTATTTATAGGCAAAGTTCTTTTTGTCCTGGCGGAACCCGCGGAACCCTCACAAGGGTTCCGCCCGTGTATCCCCAGGGTTCCGCCAGATCTGACAGATTGAACCTTTGCCATAAGTTCCAAACCAACCTAAGTCACATCAACTTATTACATGTCATAAACATAACTTGTAGAATAAGGCTTATGGATAGTCAAACACACAACCTAGCCATAAGTATGAAGTGACTTGTGAATGCCATAATACCATGATGTGATGTAACATAATTATGGCATGTAAAACAAAGACAACTTAATGTGTACAACCAAACAAGGTCACATCAAGTTAATGCTAGCCAAACACAACTTTGTGTAAGAAAAACTTATGGTTAGTCAAACACACAATGTTTCCTTAATTGCAAAATGACAACTTACCATAAATGGGATGTGACATTTCTAGTTAAAGAAATATGAAAATGTTGTGTTGTATATGAAAATGTGAAATGTAAAATGTAGCAAAAGTATGATTATGCAAGACTTTAAACTAGAATTATGTTTTACCAAAAACTAAAGTTTAGACTTTGTCGTTAACAAAACTTAGCAAAGATCGTAAAATATAAATAACGTTTTTAGGCGATATTTGTATTAACAATCTCCCCCTTTTTGTTGATGACAAAACATAAACTTCGTTTTTAAGTAAATCACTAATTTTAGCGTTAAGTCTTTAAAAACGCTTATATTTAAACTTGTTTTACTTAATTAACGAAAAATCATTTTCATTTTAAGTTTCTAAGTTTAGATATTACTTTCTCCCCCTTTTTGTCAAAACAAAAAGAAGAGTAGCGTAGCGGAACGCATGCTCCCCCTTGGTCGATACTCCCCCTAAATGGAGTGCCAAGAAGGAATCATGGATTTTGAACCTACAAAAAAATGGTTAGTTGGTGATAAACGCACATTGACAATAATGTATTCACCACACAATATGAGGAATGAAAGCCAACACAAGCACAACTCATATATGTTCAACTAACAATGCAAGTAAGAAGAATTCATTTCAAGTAAAAACTTTGACTCTCAAAAGTCAAATGACAAGAAATGGAATGTCACCCTCCTACTTCTAAAATAAAAATAAAAATAAAAATAAACTAAGAAATAAAATAACATCCTACTTCTATAAGTAGGTGACTTCCAACACTTCTTAATTTGGGGCAAAAGGCCTCCAAAATGAGCTCTAGGAATTGTTTGGATGGGAGAGAGCATCCAAACGCTCTAGGATGTGTTGGAGGGTGAAACGGGTCTCATCGTGGAATTGGTGGAGCAAGGTTTTTATGCTTTCACCAAGTTTTACCATTTGGTCACATTGTGAGCAATGATGGCGATGAGTGGGTGGAGGAGGGTTGTTTGGAGAGGGTGGTGGTAGATGTTGGATTGATTCAAGCAAGGTTGTTTGGAGGTCCATTGCTTGATGGAGATGGTTCTCAACCATTCTTTCTATTTCCTCATAGGAGGGAAAGAATGATTCGAAGGCTTGGGAAGGTGGTGGAATGGGTTGAACATTCTCTTCAAAATGAGGTTCTCCATAAAGAGGACCGTGGATGTCATTGAAGAGAGGATGGAATAGTAAGGGTTTGGGTTGTGGTGGATGATGGTTTTCCAAAGGCACATTGGGCTCAAACAATGGCCTTGGTTTGGGATTGGAAATTTGATCATTGTGATCAAATGGGTGGAAAGGATTGGGTGATCGTGGTGGAAGATCATTTAGATCTTTGATGTATGGGTGTGGTGATGATGGTGGAGATCCAAATAACTCCACGGGTGTTAGTTTCGGTGGTAGTGATGGTGATGGAGTTTTGGATGGTTGAGTTGGAGCACTTGGTGGTGTTGGGTCAATGGGTGTTGTTGTAGGTGGTGGAGTGGTGAGCTCACTTGGGTCTAAGGGTGATGGAGTTGGAGAAGCTAGATTCAAGAAGTGCTCATTCTTGATCGGTGAGGAAAATTCATCCGAGGATGAAGAGCTTAGGTTGATGGTTTGATATGAGCAAAACGGTTTGACACTAATTCGAGCGGTTCTTCGAATAGGTCTTGAGGGTTGTGAGGTGAAGGATGACTTAGTCATGGTTGAGGTAGTGTTTTTGGATGCTCAAAGTAAGGGATTAGAATGGTGAAGGTGTGATTTGAGGTTGTGTTAAGATGGTTGAATTTATAGGATGGATGAAATGTTGGAAGGGGTGTTTGGATTAAATGGTAAGCCATTTAAAAATGGAGGTTTGTAATGATTTGGTGGATTAATGAAGGTTCTCAAGTGATTTGGAAGTCAATCCAATGAGATGAAGGAAGAAAACATGGTTTTGCACTTAAATGCTCACTTGTCTTGTCAAGATGGTTAGTGGCTTAGAAAACTCAGATTTGAAGGAACCTTTGGAAGGGATCCTTCCTTTATGGGTTAGGGTTCCTTGAGGTGGTTAGGAGGTGGTTTGAATTTTGGCGGGAAAAGGGTTCCTAGTTGTTTTGGAACCTAAGAATGCTCCTAAGGATGTTCTACACAAACAAGGAATGGTTTTCTATCCTAAAATGTGGATTAGAAGTGGTGTGGTTGTCCAAAATTTGAAAATGGTTGAAAAATTTCTGGGCAGTTCGGCGGAACCCTCGTGGAATACTGGCGGAACCCTGACGAGGGTTCCGCTGTTTCCGTGAGGCATAAACCTGCACACCCAGGTTTTGAACTGGCGGAACCCTGACGAGGGATCCGCCGGTTCCGCCGGTGCTGAAAAAGTAGACAGTCCGGGTTTTTAACCCGCAAGACGATTTCCGAATTTTTCGAAAACTCCTAAAACTAAAAATATAATTCATATCTAGTTAGGAAATGCAAAAATTAGACATGTAAACACGCATATGGTATGACTTTGACCGGGGGCTAGCGAATTCCACTATACTTAGTGAAATTTTCATACACTTGAAAATTTGACAACTAGCCAAGAGTTGTCGTCCTGCATCAAAGTTAGTTAATACATGTTCCAAATTGTCTTAAACAACCTACCAACACACAAATATATCACAAACATTGTTCAACCGACCAAATTGTTCAAATGACACCTTGTGCCAAACACTCCTATTTTCCTACACACCCGCACTCATAGACGGTCCAACTTCTTCTTGATCTTTCCAAGGAACCTCCCCATGTTCTTGAACATGCCCTTCGTTTGCTTGAACTCCGCCGACTCATTCGGGATTTCCGGAAGTTGGGAAATGTATTCTAGTGTAGGAAGCCTAGAGTTGGGCAAAGTCTCATCTTCACTCATTGAGGAAGATGATGATGAGGTAGGAGGATGAGGACGTTTCCCTTGGGCTAGGTAGGTTCTCTTATCACTAAGTGGAGCAAAGGTGTGTGGGATAAGAGTGTAGTCTAGTTGGAGACCTCTAGGAGTTGGAGGAATGGGTGAGATGAACCTAAAAAGGCGGGTCAAGAGCATTCCATACGGCATAGCCGTTGTGCCTTGCACGGGAATGTCGGCCATTCTCTTTGCCATGTAATAGGCAAGGTTGAAGGGTTGCCTAACGGAGAGTGAGTACATCATATAGCAAAGGCAAAGGTTTATATGGTCCCGGTTTTCTATGGTGCTAATGACATTGGCACGGAGGATTTCTTCCCATTTCTTGAATTGGGGCATGAGTTCATTGAGTTCCATTCCGTATGGATCTTTTTGAACTTCATTCCCGGTTCGGGTTCTCCTAGTGGTGGTTGTCCTAACAAAGAGGTGATTGCGGATAACATCCTTGGATACAAGAGGAGTGTTGTAGGGATGGATTCGGTCCATGAGAGTATCAAGGGTTGCAAGGGAGTGCTTGTCGGAGTAAAGGCAAGTGCCATGGTTTGGAACACCTAGAATTTGGGCAAACTCTTCTAGGGTGAAGGAATAGTCATGACTACTAGCCGAGAAGTTTATAGACATACGTCCATAATCATCGGTGGAGAGGTGGATGGAAGCATAGAACTCTAGAATGAACCTAGGACAAATTTGTTCGTCTATCTCTAGAAGACACTCAAAGTTGATGGCCGCTAATTCGGCGGGTAAGTTGGTTCCCTCAATAAAGGATGGATCAATGGTTCTACCTTCTTGAACGTACCTTTTCTCTAAGGCCTTAAAAACGTTCACTTGGTTTGGAGTTAAGCTTTGGTTCTATGGTGTTTGGGTAGGTGCTTAATGGTTTCCTTATGGTCGTAGTGGGTGACGGGAGGCATGATGAGACCTAGAAAAACGAAATATCACATTTTAGTCCATGTTAACGACTATTGCAATGTGGATTTTCTAGTGTGTGCCTATATGAAAACCATGTGGAGGTGCGGTTATCTTGACTCATTTTGATGCTCAAAACGTTTTAGTGATGCAAGTTTTGTGATAAAACGAAAGATAACCCAAACCCTCCTAGTTCAATGTAGCTTCATTTGAATGTACCTGAAAACACATATTGGTTATGTATTCCCTTTAGCATTCAAGAGACATTATGCAAGTGATGTTTTGAACATAACGTTTTGATTTTGTATTCACAATGTGAGACGAAAATAAATTTGTCCTATTTGTGAGAGATTTTTGCAAGAGTTTGACATGCGGTGTTTTAGTAAACATGTTAATAGCTAATAAGGATGCAATTCCTAACTATGGGAAACATGATTAGTTTTGTAAAACACCTAAGTTTCTACACTAATTGCTCAAATTAATGCATAACCCCAAGTTTTGTTTTTGTGCAAAAAATAGAATTCTTAGACTCAGATCAGGAATGCAATTATGTTTAGAACACTTACAATGATGAAATGTGAGTGATGAGGAAGCTTGGAACACAAAATTTTCGTAGGTGAAGGTGAGTGAATAGTAGTTGGGTTGAAGTGGTAGTGAAATATGGGTGTTTGGTTGAATATAAACTACCAAAAGATTCTGCAGACCCACGAAACCCGCGGAACCCTAGGGAAGGTTCCGCCCGTATACCCCGAAGGTTCCGCCGGGTCTGCTGATTAAAGGGCTCTATGGTTTGTTTTGTCTAATGTTTAGACTTACAAGGCAAGTTCCATAAGTCCTAATCCTAACCTAAGGAGGTTAAAGGGTTCTCGTTTGAGAGGTTTTGTGAGGATGTCGGCTATGTTGTCTTCGGAAGAGACTTTCTCGATTGAGATATTTCCTTTTTGAACGTTGTCACGAAGGAAATGATGACGGATTTCAATGTGTTTGGTACGAGAGTGTTGAACGGGGTTTTTGCTAAGGTCAATGGCTCCTTTGTTGTCACAAAGAATGGTGATCCCGTTGAGTAGAATTCCGTAGTCGACAAGAGCTTGCTTCATCCAAAGAGCTTGTTGACATGCTTTTCCGGCCGACACATATTCGGCTTCCGTTGTCGAAATAGCGAGAGACGTTTGTTTCTTGGAAAACCATGAGGTGAGACAATGTCCAACAAAAGTACAAGTACCACTTGTGCTTTTTCTATCAACATAGTCACCGGCATGATCCGAATCGGCATACACTATGGTGTCTACACCCGTTCTCTTGGGATACCATAATCCTAAATGTGTAGTGCCCTTGATGTATCTAAAGATCCGTTTAACGGCTTCAAGATGAATGGTTTTAGGATCTTCTTGAAAACGAGCACATAGACAAACACTAAACATAATGTCGGGTCTACTAGCCGTTAGGTAAAGTAGACTTCCGATCATACCCCTATATTTAGTGCTATCTACGGATTCACTTTCCTCATCCTTGACGAGTTTAGTTTCCGTGGACATGGGTGTTTTGATTGGTTTAGAATCTTCTAATCCAAATTTCCTAAGCATGTCCCTAATGTACTTAGATTGGTTAAAGAAGATACCATCTTCTAGTTGTTTGATTTGGAGTCCTAGGAAAAAGTTGAGTTCTCCCATCATACTCATTTCAAACTCATCATGCATGATTTTCGAGAAATCATCGCATAGATCTTGACAAGTTGATCCGAATATAATGTCATCAACATAGATTTGGACTATGATAATATGGGAATCTTTCTTCTTGGTGAAGAGAGTATTATCAACTAAGCCCATGGTGTACTTATGGTCAACTAAGAAAGTTTTAAGTCGATCATACCATGCTTTTGGAGCTTGCTTAAGTCCGTATAAAGCCTTTTTAAGTTTGAAAACGTGGTTAGGTTTTTCAAAATCAACGAAGCCCGGTGGTTGAGCGACGTACACTTCTTCATTAATGACCCCATTTAAGAATGCACTTTTGACGTCCATTTGAAAAAGTTTAAAGTTATGTGCACACGCATATGCAAGTAAGATTCTAATTGACTCGAGCCTAGCTACCGGAGCAAAAGTTTCATCGTAGTCAATACCTTCTTGTTGATTATATCCTTGTGCTACTAGCCTAGCTTTGTTTCTAGACACAACACCATTTTCATCCATTTTGTTACGAAAGACCCATTTTGTTCCAATTATTGTTTGACTCCTAGGAGGAGGAACTAATGTCCAAACGTCGTTTCTAACAAATTGGTTTAATTCTTCTTGCATAGCAATTATCCATGACTCATCTTTTATGGCTTCGTTAATGTTTTTAGGTTCAATGGTTGACACGAAACAAAAGTCATTACTTTCATTTTGGGCTTTAGACCTTAATGTTCTCTCATTGATTTTTCCTATGACATTGTCTAATGGGTGGCTTTTAGACTCTTTGACATTAACGATTTGTTTGTTTGGTGATTCTTCTTCCTTGTCATTTTCTATGGTGACTTGGTTGTCCATAGCTTGACTTTCAACTAAGTCATCATCTACCAAAGGTGATGTCTTAGAGGGAGGTGGACTCTCGTCGAATGTTATGTTCAACGATTCCTCGACTCTTAGGGTTTCTTTATTCAAAACGATGTATGCTTTACTAGTTTGTGAATATCCAAGAAACACACCCTCATAAGACTTTGGGTCAAATTTGGTGAGATAATCCTTGGTGTTAAGAATGAAGCATTTACTCCCAAACACTCTAAAATATCCTAAAGTAGGCTTTCTTCCTTTATAAAGTTCATAAGGAGTTTTATTTAAGAAAGGTCTAATTAGGACTCGGTTTAAAATGTAGGTTGATGTGTCGACGGCATTACACCAAAACTTTTGTGGTATGTTTTGTTCGTTAAGCATTGTTCTACTCATCTCTTGCAATGTCCGGTTTTTACGTTCTACTACACCATTAGATTGAGGAGTACGTGGAGCCGAAAAGTTATGAGTTATGCCATTTTTATCACAAAAGTTACCGAATTGAAATTCATTATCAAATTCACGACCGTGATCCGTTCTAATAGACACAATATTAGACCCTAATTGATTTTGAATTTTCTTACTTAGAATCTCAAATTTATCAAAAGCTTCATTTTTACTTTTCAAAAATTTTGTCAAAGTATATCTCGAATAATCATCCACTATAACCAAAGTGCAGAAGTTACCCCCATAACTTTGTATAGCGGATGGACCAAACAAATCCATATGTAAAAGTTCTAGACACCTAGATGTAGAGACCATGTTTTTAGCCTTATGGCTATTATGGACTTGTTTACCGACTTTGCAAGCATCACAAAAGTGTTGATCGAATTTCAACTTAGGTAGGTCTCGAACTAAGTCTTTGGAGGAGAGGTTTTGAATTAGTCTCATGTTAGCATGTCCTAAACGTCTATGACATAAAGTTGAAGATTCATCTAATGAAGCAAGACCAAGTTTGTCTCTAGATGTTTGATCTAACTTCATAAGACACATTATTCTTAAGGACACCTTTGGCTATGGTTATACCGTCCCTAAGTATTTTACTTCTGTTTTCACCAAAAAGGACGTTATACTTGTTACGGCAAAGTTGACTAATACTAAGAAGATTAAAGCCTAAATTATCTACATGAGCTACATCATCTATAGTAAGTGAGTCATGAGAGATCGTACCTTTTCTGATGATTTTGCTCTTAGCTTTACTACCAAACGTGACATTACCTCCATCACATTTTTGATATGTTGAGAAGAGGATTTTATTACCCGTCATGTGCCTTGAACATCCGCTATCTTTGATCCATTCATCCGGTTCCAAAGATACTTTAAGGCACACCTATTTTATGAAAAACACTCAAACATTTGGTCCCCATTTTCTCATGGGTCCATTTTGGTTAAACATACCGTTAACTTGTCCAAAGTATGAAAATGGAGCATATGGGTTCCATGACATATAGTTTGGAATTTGGTAATGTCTAGGAGTGTTATGGTTCCAAATATGTTGGTAGTTTGGTTGTGGGTAGTAGTTACTCTTAGGAAAGGGGCGTTTGGGAAAAGGTGTTTTAGGTCTCGGTTGAATGGTTCTGACATCTTGGCAGAAAATTCCAGAATGTACGAGGTAAATTGGAGCTTTTACGAGGTTAATGGTGGGGTGAAAAGCAGGGTGAATGGTGAGGGTGAAAAACAGTGAAATGGCGGGGTGTTATTATTTATTGTTTGACTATTTTTAGGGATTTTGACCAGGTTAGGGATTTGAGTTGGATCGGGTATGGAGTGTAAAGAGGGATGGGCTGGGTTTTTACTGGGCCTGGTGGGTTTTATAAAAGGTATTGGTTTTTAGTGGGTTATGTTTGGGTTGTGTGATTAAGGTTAGTAGTGTAGTTTAGGATTTTAGGATAAATTCAAGGACCATTTTGTAATACTTGATTTTTCAAGGGACCTTTTTCTACCAACTCTTGGAGTATTATCCAGGGAACCAATCTTGACATCTTGAGCTGTGTTGACTTTATAAGCATCCCCTGCTCCGGTTCTTGACTACTTCCACTTCCCGTGCTTGTTTTTGGTTATTTTTAGCTTGTTTTTGTCCGTTTCTCGTATTTCTTACCTGCATGTTACAAACAAACAAAAAACACATCTATTTGGCATTTATTCGTTAGTTTTTGGGTCTTTTGCTAATTTGGTCAGGAAAAGGTATGCTGTTTAAGCACATACAAAATCCCCAGACTAAAATATTGCCGTGTCCTCACGCACATGTTATTGAGCTCACATTTTTAAACCTCTCTATTCCTCATCTTTTACTAACTCAAAGTAGCAAAGCATTCAAAAGAACTACTTAAATCTTAAATTCCAAAATGCCCCGGTTATCACATTATTATCTTAGTTATCTATAATTTACAACCTAACCTTATTAACGGGGTGACGTATGATGACTTCATATATCCTTGAGGCATTAATTATGAGGATCATCCCATCTCCTTCTTTT